>JAGFPH010001843.1:81959-100747 GCA_018207615.1 Philaenus spumarius
TTAAACAAGATTAAATAATTGCATACACAATATTAAAGGTAAAAACAATTTTACCTGACACTGGTGAAGTAAAGATACTACAAGCAAGAGGTAAAAATAGTCATACTAAAACAAATTGTAAACAATGTTTCTCCTTTATTTTAATGAAATCTGAACACTCAACACTGATATACATTTTCAGTTGCTTATATGTTCACTTGGTTCACACTGATGTCACTCACGCACAAATTAGTGTCAGATTGAAATAAGCAAACTATAAACTTAAAAGATAGACATATTTAATGTGTAAAGTATAACAGAAGACTTATTGCTGAGTCCGAAACCTATATTTAACATCTAACCCACAATACATTTTGGGTTGTTCAGATAAACGAACAGAATGTATTTCATTATACAAAAGTCCATCTTTTTATAACTTTACATAATATATAAATGTGCAATCAGGCAAAATTGTAGATGAATATTGATGAAAATGACTTATTTTTTTATAAATAACTTTCTACATATTATGTTATTTGTTGAAGGATGAAAATAATGATCAATTAATTATAAATATGCAAAATATATACAATTCTTTTTCATATGTTATATTATGTTATAGGGTATTTTACGTTTAATATATCCAAATGAAAGATTCTTTTAAAAAGTGTGTCAGCCACTTTAAAACAATTTATTAAACGTTGTTTATTTTTTAATCAACATAGCTCTTTATCGCTACCCACCAAGTTTGTATAATACATGTTGTTTTAAGTCAATAGTATAGTACTTTTCTTTGGATCAGTGGCTACATGTTTCACTGCCACAGGCAGCATCATCTGGCCAGCTAATAACATTAACACTTCTAGCCTTCTAGTACACTCCAGCAAGATCATGTGGCCAAAGAATTGGGAACTAAAATAATTTGTATTACGAGTGCCATTTCTGCACCAGGCCAAGATATATGCGTGATGTGTGAACAATAGTTAATGTTATTCGCTGCCCGTGGCAACAAAACATGTACCGGTAACCCACTACTCCAAAGAAAAGTAATGTTATTGACTTAAAATAAGGGATGCTAATTAATTTAAAGTAGTTCTAAGGCTAACAATGAATATTAATACATGTTTTCTCAGCGGTGTTCTAAAATAATTATGCTACAAAATTATAAACAAATTGTACTAAACAATTCAAAGACATTGGTTTTTATTATTAATATACAGAATTTAAATGTATTTATAGTAGATTCATAACAATTATGAAATAATAAATTACATATGCACAAAATACAATCAAATAAACATTCAAGGTTTTAAAATAATAAATACAGAAATTAAAATCAACAGAAATATATATATTTTTTAATTTATCCTCTATAGATATATAGTCGAACTAAAAAATGGAACATTGATTTTAATGTATGTACATTAATATTTATGCAATAGAGGCACTTAAAAAGTTAGAGCACCTAGATAATATATTAATAATTTATAGGGGACCTTACACAATCACTAATACTTTCAATATTTTAAAATACTACAATATTATTGAAGGTTGAAATGTGATATTAAAGAGAATACAGAACTGATGTAAACCTTGATATCCTAGAGGTACACGCATCAGTATTTTAAATACTGACATATTATTGAATTAATAATGTTGTCAATATTATTGAGCATGAAAGTACACCATGGATAAATCAAAATGTTCTTAAGTTGGTATTGTAACACTGTTTTCATTGCTATCAATATCAAGGAGGTCTAATTTTTTTTTATTTATCAATTTCATCAAATAAAAAGTACTTAATTGTAAACTATAAAAATATTTAGTTACAAATAAAATAATAATAAAAGTATAAATAGTTATGTGTTGTTAAATAGATTAAGTGCTTTTAACATACTTGTGTTGATATATTAATGCATAAAAAATTGTTTATCATCAAAGCCCATTTTTCAAATAACTTTATAATAAAAAAAGCCTAATATTGTTATTATAATTCATTTTAATATGTGTTCAGTGTTTATGTTAGAAATAGGTATGTAAAATATATTGAAAAAGCAAATATAATGAAATTATTACATTCTTGGCCCATAATAGAAAGTTGTACAAACAAAATTGCTTTGTTCTTGAAGATTTTGTTAATTCACCAACTATTTACATTTTAGGGCAGAAAATTCATATGATAATTAAAAATATTATTTATTACTTGAAAGACTTTTAAACTAAGATAAATGTGTAACTTGATATTTTGTTTGGATTATCCTTTCCTATAATCCAATAATTAAAATAATTGGTACATCAAAAATGTATACAGTAGAGAGTCGAAAATTCGAACTAATTGGGACCGAGGGGGTTTCGGATTATCAATTTGTTCGGATTTTTGAAAATAACCAAGACAATTCCATTTAGGCTAAAATATATGCCCTTTAATTGATTAAAGTGGTTAAACAGTACAAGAAATAATGTAATTGCAATACAGTATGTAAGACTACTTACATATTATGATTTAGAAGAACCTGCACGTACACAATAGGGCCAACATGATTACACTTGTAACTCTCAATTACAGTACAGTACATAATTAAAAGTTCACTTGTACATTATAGTTAACACAAACAAAAAATTAAAAAAAAATACTGTACAGTGCACTACTGTATGTACGATACACTGTTATAATGATTACACAAAGAGAAATGAATGAACTTTCTGTATGTTTACTGCTAGCGCTAAAGCAGCTTATTAGCGTGACAGTGAAAATACCAACAGCCAGTCTGTTGTGAGGGCGTGTGAGAGCAGGTATTAAGAAGAGTTTAAAAAGAGATAATAATGTTAAACTGGGATGAAGATTTTTGTGAAATTTTTAACGACGCAATTGGAATTTGCAAAAACGAAATTTCTGCAGGGCCTTGGAACGCGTTCGGATTTTTGACGTTTTGGATTATTGACGTTCGGATTAACGACGCTCTACTGTATAACAAAAAAAATTTTTAATTTTCAAAATAGATTAAATTACTACTTTGACTAATGATTTATTTTAAATAAGTACAATGTATATTGCAATTAATTCTTCTTTATTTTAAATATTTTTGAAGCTAGTTTGGATTTATATGAAAGATTTAAATAAATTCCTATGATATATACAGGGTTATTCAAAAAGAATGGTGCAAAAGTAAGGTTAATTCATTTGCATGCTCTGAGTTGCAAAATCATGAAAACAGAATAAAACTGTATCTTATACTAACAAGTTTTAATTTACATTAAAAAAACACATTTATATGCATTACAAATGCTCAATGTGAGCTCCATTAGAAACTCTGCAAATATCAGAATGGTGCAAAACTAAACGGTTGATACGTCTGCTTCCGTGATTTCAAACAGCTGATTGTAACAACAATGGAAAGGGCGTGTTATAAGTTTGTTTTGACTAGGTTAGGTTTTGTATGAGTTGCTTAGTTGAGTACCACGAAGCCTCCCAACAAATGGCTACTACAAAACAAGAAAAAGTATTTTGTGTTTTAGAGTTTGCTCGTTACCTTTCTTTTCCATTGAACGCACTGTAACTGGAATCGTTTACTTAGATACCTTGTCAGAATGGCTCATTCCTCAGCTTATAGAAGATGTTCCAGACGTAGTTTTCCAGCTAGATGGTGCTCCTCCACATTTCAAGTCTGAAGTGCGTTAGTTTTTGAATGATAGGTTGCCAGACGGTTGGTTTGGACGCTCTGGAAATGAAGAGTCCTTTGATGCGCTGGCCGCCTAGATCACCTGACTTAACGCCATGTGATTTTTTCTTGTGGGGGTTTTAACAAAGGTAAAGTGTACTACCCCATATGCCTCAAACACTGCAAGAATTAAGACATCGAATAACAGAAGCCGTGGAGTCCATAACCCAGGAAATGCTACAGAATGTCTGGTCTGAGTTGGAATTTCGCCTGGATATTTGCAGAGTTTCTAATGGAGCTCACATTGAGCATTTTTAATGCATATAAATCTGTTTTTTTTATGTAAATTAAAACTTGTTAATATAAGAAACAGTTTTATTCTGTTTTCGTGATTTTGCAACTCAGAGTATGAAAATGAATGAACCTTACTTTTGCACCATTCTTTTTGAATAACCCTGTATATATAGGTTCAAAACACCAATTTCTCAGATAAACTGTGGAAATACAATACAACTGCATTGTCATAATCATTAAAATTAAGTATTACATGCAGAGGAACTTCAGTATGCTCAATGTATTGACTTTGTCTTTTGATTAATTTGAATGATAATAGACATCATTATACAAGATCTACAAGTTTTATACAATTAACTGTACAAAATAGACACAAATTAACAAATAAATGTTTCCAATTCAAATTTTACATTATGAAATTAACCATTTTATTTATTAAAAACAAATTCTTTAGTTTGAATTTAGTAGCTTATAAATAAAGAAGTCTTTGCTCTGGTGAATAATTTTAAACTCTAAACATTAATTGACTAACAATTGACTAAAAACTTCAACTCAATGGGTTTATTTGACTATTTCCTCATCTAAATGTTTGTAGTGTTATACTAATAACTTGTACATGTCTTCTAACTGAGGTTTGAAATATTGTTTGAGTTGTGGTCTTTTAGTCTTGAATGTTGGTGTAAGTAAACCATTCTGGACAGAAAATGGATCTGGATGAAGATAAATGTCCTTGACCTGTAGAAAATAGAAAACGATTTTGATTAAATAATTTGTTATGGTTGTAGTTTTACTTTTGTTATAACTAAAATTAAGGTCGTACTGCACCTCCACCACATTGGAAAATTTCTTCATCAGAATAATGTTAAACAGTAATGCATTTACTGTTGTTATATCTCTCTGCCCTAAAATTTACATCAGATTCCAAAGAACATGTGAGTGTAAATGTTGCCTTTTTCTACTATCATCCATTATAATATAAATCATTAATAAATTTAATGAACAAATTAAGATTTAGTTTTAAAACACTGTACCATAAAAAACTATCCTAATTTTAAAAAAGTTTTAAAAAAATACAAAAAGAAGCATAATAGGTTATCACTTTTAAAAAATGAACTAGAGAAAACATATTTATGTTCTACTTTACTATTACGAGATAACACTGTAAAGACTTGAAATAATATTTAAACATTCAAATGGTTAAAATCCATACATTATTTGTTGAACATATTGTAATATGTTTAACAAAGTAGGCTACTGTTTCAATGATAACTAAATAACAAACATACATTTTGTTTTACTGCATAGAGCCTTGAAAATAAGTTTAAAAAAATATATTTTTAAATAAATTACATATAAAGAAAATAAAGATAAAGCAATGGTTCCAAGTTAAGAGATAAATATTTGAGTTTGTTTTAAGAAGTTTTTATGTCTTTAGATAAAACCACTTATTCGCAAGTTAAGCAAACAGGAACTAGTTTATCAGAAACACCAACCTGTTCAAATGATTTGAGCCCTGATTCCTTTCCCCATGTTGTCATGTCATCCATGATAAGTTTCTTAACTTCAGGATTACTGCAGAGAACAGACAAAGTACCTGGGATCTTATTCTCTAAAGCCCAACACTTTATTACATCAACATCAGGAACCACAATGGCAATTATACAAGACTGAAACAGCAAGAATAAACGTTTGTGATACTAAACATTATATTTGAATATAAGGGATAAATCAAATTAATAATATCCTACTTATAATTTAGTCAGACATTTAAAAAAATGTATGATATAAGGTGACTAATAAGTTCCGTACATTACTTGAATTGTTTATTTTTAATTAATTTAAATAATTAAAATTTGTTTGATGTTTATCAAGACAAAGTGCTTTGATTTTTTAGAAAAGTGTTATTTTCTTTCAATCAAAATCTATATTTGCGGAAAATGAAAAGGGACCTCTTGTCGTTAGAGTAAAATTTTCAGTACAGGCAAAATAAATAGTAAGAGTCAAAAATATCGAATTTTGGTTTTTTATCGATTACTCCTTATTTACAAGCTAATATCAATTGTAAAGTAGTTTGTAGTCGAGAAATAATCGAAAAATGGTATCGAAGCAACAGATGTCAGGTCTGAGAAAAGGGAAATCTTGTCGTTATGGAGAAATAACATGGGTGCGACAAGAGGTCCCTTTTTGTAATGATTAATTTTGCTTACAGTGTCTCAGAAAGTAGCATCTCCTGTAATCTAGCGACGTTTCAGGCTACTAACTGTAGTTTTTACTACTTGTAAAACATTTTCTGATTATTTTAATACCATACCCGACAACATGACCCTTTTATTGACTGGTTAAAAATTTAATAAAAACAGGCTTAAAATACAACAAACAATCTTTTGTATTATTATATTAATAATAATCTAGACATAACTATTAATAAATAAACGGTACCAGGAACTGGCACATACTTTCTCACAAACATATATAAATTATTAAACAGATTCACTGACTTCATAATTGTAGGTGGAGTAGGAGAGATGATTTATTAAAGTAGGAGATTAACTAATAAATATTATTATTATTATCTAGAGAGAAAACTATTCGACCGATTTCGAACAAATTTGCACCAAACACGTCAATTAGGCCTGTATAGATGCACGAAAAAAGGGTTTGAAAAATTTAGAAAAACAATCCCCTTTATGGCAAAAAAAACCAGAAAAATCAGTTAATATTATTAGCCAAACGAGAATTTTTAGAAAGATGCTGTTTTTTGCATATGGTAGGTTACATTAAAGGCTACAAATAAGCCAAATTTGATCAAAATCGTTAGAGCTGTTTTTTTATAAAAAAATAATAACTGATTTTTTGGGGGTTTTTTTGCCAAAAAGGGGGTTATTTTTCAAAAATTTTCAAAACCGTTTTTCGTGCATCTGTACAGGCCTACTTGACATGTCTGATGCAAATTTGTTTGAAATCGATAGAATAGTTTTCGCTGTAGCTTTGTATACATACAGACAGACATTTTGTAAAAAACCATTGATTTTTTTTGCGATCACTACACTTTCTCTATACTATAGTATAGTGAAAAAGTAAAATCACAATGATTAAAAATTCCTTAATTATGCAAAGTTGTAGCTTACTAGGGTAAGCAGCTGCATAGATAATACAGGCATTGGCATGAAGTAAACAACAGCTGATAAATAAAAGTTTAATTGGTGTTCAAAACTGTAAATGCGTTTTTCTCCAAACTACCTTTTCCCATAACTAATTTTCATTTGGCCATAACTTCCTTAATTTTTAAGATAGAATTAATTATGATTTTTGTGTTAAATTGTTCATAAATCAAGTCTCTTTAAGAAAATAACAAAACCTCAATTTCGAAAATTTGCGACAAGAGGTCCCTTATCACATTCCGCATCACATTTAAAGAATTTAAGGAAATCTAAAAATTAGCGACTGTTGGAAAAAAGACTGACTATATATTTCAGCTTGGCTCAAATTTAGTATGACATGGGCAGTGTAACATATATATTTTTTGCCACATAAACTACTCCAAATTTGTTATAAATAATCAACATTATTTGGGAGTTTTTTTTTACATTAAATTGACCCTGTGTTTTTGCAAAACTAGCTTCACAAATTTGTATCAATTTCTTTTTTACAAAGTGGGCAACCTTTCTTACAGCTGATTGGTTACCCAAAATCCAAATCATAAGGCCCCTATTTTGAAGATAATTAATGTTTTTGGTCTAGTTTACAATTTATTAAAATAGGTCATAGAGCGTGTAAGAGCGTTTGATTTTACTTGTTATAGATCAAGCTATCTAGTTCTGTTATTTTAAATAGATAAATTGTAACATGGTCTTAGAAGTTACAAGATACAACACTCAAATTTGCAAATTATCTTCCAGATGATCTCAGAAATAATAAAATCTATTAATACCTAATCAACAGCATGAATAAGGGGCAGTTAAGGGTCTGCTGTAATGGCGGCCATCTTATATTTTATCCCACAAGAGCAATGTTAAATTTAAAACTGTTTATTTCGTTTATTTTTTATCATAAAATTGTTTGCAAGGTGTCATTTTAACCACAGTCATAATAAGCATCCATTTTGTGTTTAACTTTTTTAAATCCCATTTATTTGTCACGCAACTGACTTTTTTAAGTACCAAGTTTGAATTTGTTTCCTTACATATTAAGAAATGAATAATTAAAAGTAAATCGCAGGCCAGATCCGCAATTTTATAAAGAATGGGTTGTTTTTCTCACCACACAATAACAAAAGATATATTTATAAAATGGTTGTAAATGAGGCAATGTTAAAGCGCTCAAGTGCAAGAAACATCACTGTTTGGATACCACTCTGGAGTCGCCGGTTGCTTTCTTTTCTGTTGGAGCAGAGCGTTAATGTTTTAAAATGTGTGTACTTAAACCAAAGGTATTGAATGTACAGTCTTTCTTAAACATGTCTAAGTATATTATTCATTATATTTCAATTCTAAATTTATTTTGACAAAAAAAGGTAAATCTTCTCACTGGTAAGGAGATAAAACAACAACAAGCATGAACCCAGCATTATAAGATAAGAGTCCTATAATATATATCGGCGATTCTTAAAATTCTGATCAGTGCTAATTTATTCCATAGATTAACAACTTTTTCAGAAGATATCTCACTGACAAGAAGAAAACTGACAAGGAATTATTACCGTCTACATATTATTTTAAAAATAACCTTGATATTCGATATACAGAGTATAAAAGACCACATACAAATTCATCAATTTAGACATTTTGTTTTAACTGAAATCAAAATACTTTGCACTTTAAGAATATAAAGAAAATATTTTTTTGCAATTACCAGAGAACAAAAATGTATAGGTTCCATAGGTTCTTAAACATTTTCTATAACTTTAAGTTCTTTAATGAAATAAAAAAATTACTCTTTTTTCTTCATTAGTATCTGCCATTAATTATAATATGAAACAAATTGCTAGGGAGACCCATGAATATGTTCTGGGAGACAAAATTAATTATCATCCAAATTTGTGTTCCTTGATTCTACTAAGTAGTCTATCTAATACTTTAACTGAAATATGGGTTCCAGACATGTTAACAGAACCATGCCATCTCGGAGACATCATTGTCTCTAATATGAAAATTTCAACTCCTCGAGCTGAAATTAAAAAGTTTATGAGAAAATAATAAACCTATATAGGCCTATTTTATCACATATTTTAGAAAAAGTAATGACCTTAAAATCGTACAAGTCAATTATTTAAAAAATATTTTTTGTATTAAAACTGATGGTAATATCACAAAATAATCTGAAACGTAACGTCAGCGAGACGGACAGGGTTGAAAAAGTAAATATCACTGCCACGCCCAATAAACACTAACGGCCTGATAACCAGTTTAGAGGGGGGGGGGGGATAAGTGAGTGGTTAGAAGGTATTGAAGAGCCCAGCTTATATAGACAAACAGTATTGCCACTATTGGCTACCTAAATTTCACATACGTCTCACAGACGGGTGTTTCGATTAAAGTGTTAAACCCATTCTTTAAATATAAGGGAGTGCTCAACATTACTTGGACTAAGTATTTGCAAATGTACTGTGTTCACAGTTGCGGTACATGCAACACATGAGGTTAGAGAGTTATAGTGAATATATTATTAATATGGAGAGTATCAACAGTGACGTAACAACCGGGGTTGCAAACAGGGCACGCGCCCTGGGCGCTACTCTGGAGAGGGCGTCGTTTTTATTTCGAGTTTTTGAGTTTTCTTTTAAAGAAATGTTTTAGGAAAGACAAAGTTAAAATCAAACAGTAAATTTGTTTTGTCAGTTATAGGGCAATTAATGTTTTCTTTTATAAAACGCGATATCGAAAAATAGTTGTTTTCTAAGCTCTGATATAGCAATATTTGCACAAGAGTAAATTATTTATGCTTTCTTAATAATTTCCGAAGCGATCGCGTGAGTTCGGATATTCTCGAATGTTCTCGGGTGCTTTAGTTGGTCTTGGTCGGTCCAGACACACAGCTAGCTGGCTGTGGTTATTCGACAGATGACAGTAGTTGTTATTCATGTGATTTACTTGAGTATCCATGTTTTGCTGTATGTATGTAAAACACTATTTTATTGCTTAGGCATAGCAATTGAATCATCATGTCAGTAAATTCATATAGCCGCGGTCACACTAGGCTGTTTAGCAGCCGCTATTAACTAGCCGCTGGTAAAATCGCCATCAAGCAGCATAGTCTGATGCAGAACCAGCGGCTGGATAATGCCAGCGAGCTAGTATTTCCAGCCGCTGGTTTTGGGTCAAACTATGCTGCCTGCTGGCGATTTTACCAGCAGCTAGTTAGTAGCGGCTTCTAAACAGCCTAGTGTGACCGCGGCTTATGGTAAGTTGTTTTGTTTATGTTGTCACTAGGGACTAGGGTAATTGTTTACTATTACCGAAAACATATCTGATATCTCAATATGGGTAGATTTACGTCTAACAAACAATTACCATTTGGCCTATGCAGATTACTAATCGATTACATTAAAACTTAAATTGATTCAAAATATTAACCCTACAACCGGATAAGCAAGCATTTTAAAGGAACAAACGTTTTATAGATGAGGCTGTTTTATTGGTTCGAAGACTAAACGATCTGGCTCTACTGAGCATTGAAAGTAAAATGACAGATAAAACTGATTTTGAAAATATAATTAATCAATTTGTTTCAGCCAAATTCCGGAAGGTGCATTTTTAAACTTAATGAACCCTTATTTTTTTAACAATAACGAGATGAAATTTGTTATAGTTTTATTTTCTGCTTCAGTTAAATAAGCTCAGTTCAAGTTTAATATAGAGTAAATTGGAGAAGGTTCTGTTGTCTTATGTAAAATTTTAATCTAATTTTATAATTTGATTTCTGAAGTTTTCACAAGTCATAATTATTATGAATATACAGTAATAAATATACTGATAGATTTCTACAACTATTGGAAAAGTTTACTTTGGTTTTATAAATAGAATAAGTAAATTGTAACAAAGTGCATCCATAATGAAAGGAATCGATGTAATTGAATGTAAAAACAATTGAAGCTTAGTAAAAAACATCTTTGATTTAAATTGTGTATTTTTAACCCGCAATTTTTAGTTAATAATGGCCGTTTTGTTCTTTGAGAGGGGGGCCACTCCAGATCTTGCCCTGGGCGCCAATTAACCCAGGAACGCCACTTAGTAGCAATTAATAAAAATGAGTTTTCTGGAAATCTGGCCACTGTGGAGTGGAAGGAAAATGAAAGGCAGTTTGTCAAATTGAGTATGTTTGAGGGAGAGAAGATAAACTAGGAAACAAAATATATGGTAGGCACAATAATGGAAAGCTGGGCTTGTAAAGAGTTTTAAGGCAGATGGAATACAAATCATGGAGGCAGGTAAATAAACCTAATGGTACAAAAATACAGGTATTTACAAACAAAAGAGATTTTAAAATAGTATTTGTAATATTTAAACTTTTCCACAAACTCAATCAGTATAGGAATATCTTTAGTTTTATTGAATTTAGTTATTTGAGCTTTTTTATATCATAAGAAGCTTGTAAGTGAAACTTGTACTTAATTTGGAAATACTACGAGAAGATTTGAACAAGAGAAGTTATTTACCTTAAGAGATTCACCATGAACATAAACTTGATGTACATATTGGCTACGAATATATACATTCTCTATTTTTTCTGGTACGATATACTCTCCTTGAGATAGTTTGAAGATGTGTTTCTTACGGTCAATTATTTTAAGTGTTCCATTCTAAAACAAATAAGTTTATGTACATATTTTGATAAAATATTAATATACACGTGGAATATACTTTCATGAATATAAAACAAACAATCTTAGAAATATTTTTTAATTAATGATTTTAGTTCTAATGGACAACACTATTTACCAAGAATATGTTTTAAATAAAATAATAATATGTATTTTCCTCCAATTATTTACGTATATAATATATACATTTTACTGGTTGGGAAATATTTAACCAACTCTTACAGTATTTGATGGTTAGTTCGAAAAAAAAACTAAGTACAAAATAATAAAAGTAATAAAATCAGAAACAAATACAAAATAATTAGTCAAACTTTACAATTAACGTTTGACATAATGAGGCTACCCTTGAGGTGGTATATATCTTATTCGCAGGCCTCTGCATACATAATTAAATCAAACAAACTATATCCAAACACAAAATTGCTTACACACATACACTCAAACTTCTATAAACTTCTTCTGTCTATACATATAAACACATGCATGCCAACCAAACCAATACATAAAACATTCACAACATTTCACTTTTGGTCTTTTTATGTGCATCTGGGCAGTACCCCTTGTTATATAATAAATTTGGACATTGCAAGTATTTCCACTCCTGCTGTGGAAAATCTGTAGGACTTTATGTATAAATAAATGTTTCAGTTGCAATACATTTAGTTGTTTAAATAAGGGAAAATAATGGTGGGGCTTACGCCTGAAAAGTAGAATTCGGATAAAATGTTTTTGGGTGACAATTAGAGGTGTAGTCGCGGCCGTACAGGCTCCTCCCCAGCACTCTATTCCGTATTGCAGTCTGGAATGTATGAACCCATGATATAACATTTGTAGTACTTTTAAGTTACAGATGTTTCTCAAATAATAAAATTTCCTTATATATGAATGTAATTTAGATTTTAACTGTCGAATGTGTTTTTTCAATGTAATTTTGCTGTCAAGATAAATGCCTAAAAAACTTAATATCACGTGTTTGCTGGACGGACGGACGCACACAAAAATTAGGACCAAGACACACATTATTGTGATAGATCAAAGTCTCCCCAAATTGAAATCCCCTCAAATCAATAACTACTTATTTGTTTTTTTCCATAATAACTATATCATATCATTATTTGAACACCAATTCTAAAATTGTTAAGTCAGTAATCAAGTTCTGTCTCATCAATTCCCAGGTGCTGCTCACATAACGCAGAGCGATATCATCAGCAAAGGCGCTCATTATTCCCTTAAAATTTTCTTCAAGCAAATCATTTATAAAAATCAGAAATAATGTTGCCGAAAGCACGGACCCTCTATATATAGTTTGAGAGTCACTCAAATGTTTACTTATTCGTACTTGTTGTGATCTATCTGTAAGATAAGATTTGAACCAGTCAAAAGCAGCTCCCTTTACTCCGATTGATTCCAACTCAGTCAGCAAACTATTATAATTTACCAAATCAAATGCCTTATTAAAATCAATAAATAATCCGGAGACTCCATATAATCCCTTAGGTGCCGCTTCTTCTGTATTCTGCCCAAACCCATATTGCCTTCTACTAAAAAAAATGTTGTGAATTTAGAAAATTAATTAATCTTATCTTCATTACTTATTGTTCAATGATTTTGGAAAAAAAACCGACAATAAAGCTAAAGGCCTATAATTGTAAATAAGCAACATCTACTGTTACAATTTTATTAACAGACTTGCAGACAGAAAGTGACTATATTCCCATCTGTTATATTACAATCAAATGATTTATGAATAAAACGGAGATTTACACTTCTCTGCTGGTCGGTATACCATTAAAATATTCTTGTTTATATTTAGTGTATTAATATATGTGTGTTCAATTCAATAGAATATTTTTCTAATATCTTTAAAATATCATATTTTAAGTATTTCATAATAATTGTTCATTAATATACATTGTTTACTTGTGCAATTAATATGAGTAATAAGAACACATTATTATTAAAATGTAAATATTATATGTAATTAAAGTTTAGTTAAAATATTGTAAAAACTTACTGGAAGCCATTGCCCGACATCACCAGTGTGGTGCCAGCCATCTTCATCTATCGTTTCATATGTTGTTTCTTGGTCTTTGAAATATCCTAGGAATACGTTTGTACCTCTAACACATACTTCACCTTGATTAGAGGATGCGTAATACTCCATCTCAGGAACATCTACAAGTTTAACATGACAACAGGAGACAGGCGGGCCTACATGTTCAGGTACATGATCACCTTGTACAGTTAAAGTTATTGGTGCACAACACTCTGTCTGACCATACCCCTCTACCACCTGCAAAACCAACAATGTTTTATTTAGTAACAAAATTAGTGTTACTATCAAATAAATGTATTTTGCTATTTTGCTCTGATATTCAGTTATCATCCCTGAACTGGCACATGATTTTTAAATAGTATTTAAGTCAGAATTCATTGCAAAGTTTTAAGAATTCTTTAATTCCAAAAATGTATTGTTTTAGCACATTCTAAAATGTAACAATAATTACTAATTCCTTTAATTATATACATTTCACTTTATTTAAAGTTGAATTTAACAATGTGTAATAACTCCAACTTTTAAAACGATCTAAACAATAATATATATATATTTTTTTTTTTTAATAAAAGCCAATTATTTCTAAATAATAAAAAAATAATATACCTGTTGGCTTCCGTTTGCCCATTTGCTCTAATCCTGAGAGCCATATGATGGATTTTAATGAGGTTTTTACCATTTTACTTTTTCATGAATGTATATTTAAGAAACATTTATAACAAATATTTACAATTTTAGACTAGCAATTGTACGAAAATAATAAATATAAGACGGCTTTTCTTCGCCTAAATCTAATCATTATATTACCTAAGCCAAAGACTGAAAAATTGTTAGGCGTAAAATGTTCTACAAAACATGTTTATCGATGTCTATATTTGTGCAAATCCCATCCCAAGTGACTTTGCATTATTTGTAGTAGAAGATAAATATTATATTTGTAAAATGTTTAAATGAATTTATCAATTTTATTAATCCTAATATAAATAAATGGTTTAAATCAGCTCAAGTATTTATGTGATGAATGTATTTGCAGTATTTTTCATGTTTAGATTATAAAATATCATTGTTTTTGTGAAAATGTAAGCATTTCTTATATCAAATAAAGAGTATAAGAGAACTTAAAACAAAAAGCTACAGATATAGTCATTATTTGTGTTTAATTTCTGAAATCTTTTCATGATTCCTTGTAAAGTTACCCTAATTCCTAGAAACTTTTAAATGAAAATAATCTTAATTAATAAGGCTTTTAAAATTATTTTATTAATTAGAGAAAAACAATACAATTGTATTTGTGTTTTATTACACTTACATACTAAGTTACACAAATATATTATCAAATAAAATTAGCAAAATGGCACTAGTAACAGAATTGTAGGCGTACTTGGTTTTGTTTTAATTATGAGTAAACCTATTGTTAAATTGAATTACAAATAAAGAAAATAGTAATGTGTTTGCTCCTGTGCAATTTTAAATTAATTTAGTCAACATTTTAAAGTAATCATATTTTATCTTACCAAACAACCTAGAGCACATCTTATGAATGTTAAAACGCCTCCCGCTAGTGGAGCTGATCCAACAACCATTAGCCGTAATCTTCCTCCCATTCCTTCTTGCACTTTCCTAAATACTAGTTTGTCCCAGAAACTATTGCAGCGAACTATACCCCTAGAAGAAAACATATGAATTTATATTATATGTCTTAATATATGATCTTAATATAATATTTAAATTAATACACTAATAATAATAATAATAATTTTGTTTTACAGACAAAATTTTTATCCAAATTTGTTTGGTTTTCTTTCATAGTGTTCAATTTCATTTAGTGTAAGACTATACATTTAAATTGTTTGCTTCTTCTGAACAATAAATAACAAATACAGTATATATTTAAAATTTGAATGTCAAGGATAGAAGATGTGTTGAAGAATGTTAAATAGAATAAATGGTTAGAGCTTACTTTAAGGTCATTACTGCACAGCAAAGTATAATAAATAAATAAATAATAAATATAATTAATATAAATATATATACAGTAACAAGATTATAGTATAATAATTACAAAATATAAATGTCTACCTTCAATAATCTAGCTAAATAGAATAAAATTTGAACACTGGTTCTCACAAATAATACGTTTATTTACTCAAACACATTGTAACGACAATTTCCCTGTCTTCAGTGTTGCACGAGCTCTAATATGTTATATAAAACTCATTTTTATAGTTTGATTATTGTAGCTCATGCATCACTGAAGATAGCAACATTATCGTTAAAAGGTTTTTGAGTAAATAAACATAATATTTATTAGTAAACACTAATAAAAATATAATTGATATCTCGGTTTAAAGTTAAAATAAAAGGACCCAAGAAACACATTTAAACAGGTTTCCAAAAATCACAAAACATTTTTGAAATTCAAATATGGTGGTATTGTTCTATATTCCTACAGGTTGACAAAAAATCATAATATGATTTAAAAAAGCAACCATGATGATATATATTCTTAGAGGTTGCTAAAAAAATCATAAAATAAATTAAAAATCAAAACAAAATACAACCATGGTTTTGTTATTCCATATTCTTAGTTTACTCACTAAGATGAACATTTTAGGGAAAAGGTTTTCTAAAATGTGGTCAGTTGTCAAGATGCACTAAGTTACATTAGTAAATTGATAATTTAATTTCTGAGCTCATGAGTGACTTAGTACAAAGTTTTGTATATATTTCTAAATTTTTGGATACCTGTATTATTTTGATTGGAATTTTGGTACATCCTAGATACACTAGATGAAAATTTAGCCTATGTTGTCTGTTGTGCCCTATCTTAACTAAAGCCAAGATAAAAAGTATATTCTTGGCTTTTGTTTATCCCTTAAACTTATCACAAATACCTTTTTATTTCATTTTCTTTTGCACTAATTGCCATATTAAATAATACTCTTTTGATGAAGGAAGGATTAATTTCTGCCATAACTTTGTCATAGATTCGATTAAGTAATCTAGGAACTGCTGGTGTAACTGTAGGCCTTAATGCTTTCATATCATCTGTTAAATTCCGTATATCTCCTGAGTAAAACCCAACTGCTCCTCCTACCAAGTACATTCCATTCTAAAACAAATACATACCGTATATCAACAATTTGTTTATTTTTGAAGGTGCCATTTAAAAAATCGCATACTGTACAAAATAAATTTACAGGTACTAAATCAGGCTTCATAATATCTTACACAAAAGTTATTAAATATTATACATGACTAAATGTACTGTATCCATATTTTAATAATATTATACCTCGCAACATCTTTCTAGCATATGTGCTAATGGCAGAAACGATATCATAATGTCATCAGATGTAGGTTTATGGTCCCCAAGCTGCATAATAACTGCACAAACACTGGCTACTACATTTTCATGTGTCAACATTACACCTTTTGGATTACCAGTTGTTCCTGATGTATAGCAAATTGTACAGAGATCAGCAGGACGAGGTGGCTAGAAAAAATATGACAATAATTAGAAAAGCTAATACCGGTAATGAATAACATTTTGAAATTTTGTAAGAAATGAAGCAGTTGATTATTTCTTACTACAAATTTTGTAAATAAAGTATGTCTTAGTAGTAAATGTACAAAATATGTGCAAAAGTGGAATCTTATCAACGATTCAAAATACATGATTTTGTAAAGTGTTGATTTCTAATTACTTACTATTTCTGGAATACTTTTTATTGCACCAGTTCTCTCTATGTCATCAAAACGAAGTACTTCAACTCCTCTGTTCTTTGCTCGCTGATTGGTTGCAGGCCTTGTTTCATGAATGCAAATAAGTTTTCTTAGACAACGTGGAGCTCTGTCCAGGAGCAGATTACATTTGGCATCGTTTTCACAAACAACAACTGATATATCAGCTGAAAAAATACATTAACATTTTTATTTATATATTAAATTAATACTACAAAATTGCTGATTTTTAAAGAAAGTACATAATGACTACATGTTCAGGTATAAGCTTTAAAATTGATTTTTAATTTAAAAAATGCTTGTTCAATAGAAATAATTTGAACGCTATAAAATCGTAATGGCTAATCCTTAGAAAAAATAATAAGTAACTCCAATAGTAATGCCATAACTCTGTAAATTTAAAATGCATAATTTTAAACATAACAACCTAGGCCAAAATTGAAGAAATTGTTAACACATACATAGAGCTACAATATTATTATAAAGACTGTCAATACTATATAAGAATGCAGTACTTCAAAGATATTAAATGTTTGACTTATTGAATAATTTTAAACAAGTTTGTCAAAATATTAGTTTAGAGATAAATCTATAGATTTTTAAAAAGTACATCTAGAAACTTCAAATTAAGGGCACTTACAAAAATATTGCATTACAGCTTCAGAACTAGTAGAATACTTTTAAAACTCCTAATTCGAAATAGTGAGTAATTTACTCCAACTCAAATAACTCAGCAATCAGTTTATTTTAGAATATTGAAATTTGGAAAAAAGGGAGAAGAAAGGCTAAGTATTAAAAGAATGAATTTTATATCACTAAAGAAAAGTGAAATATCCTATCCTGAGAAGTATGATTGTGAAAGTGTTCAAGTTATCAGCATCTTTTGATTTATTTACAGCTTCAATATGCAGATAGGTTCTATCTATAATGAGTTCAATGTTTTTAGCATGCTTTTTTAAAATATATTTTATAAATTATTTTGTATTGACTGAGTGTTGCAATACTTAAAGACAAAACACTTTGAACAATGGAATCTGCACACATATGGGGGCATTAACTTAGTTCTCTCTTGTAAGTAGGCTACAAGATTATAGACTTTTTAACTTTGCAACGCAGTAGAAGGCACAAAAAAATTATCTTTTTACTTGACATTTTGTTCTGCATTTAATAAGTGATGAAATCAATTATCTTTTTGCTTTTATATTACAAATCAATTTATTAGAAAACTAAAAACACT
>JAGFPH010001843.1:100757-133007 GCA_018207615.1 Philaenus spumarius
ACTGTAGATCCCAACATAAGTATTTGGGTTAGGAGTAAGACCTAATGAAACTAAACCTGATCCAAAGTTACGTGCTCTTAGTAATGTTTCATTATAGTGCATCCATTGATAAGGTTTATTAGAAGTTTCTCGCCATCCTAGGCATGGTCCATTATCTGAAACACAATTGTAATTTTTATAATGACAGATCACTTTTGGATAATATTTTGCAATTTATACTATCGTTATTAATGGCTCGTGTATTCTTCTTCAGGTCTGCTCTTGTGAGGTCATTGAACGCATTAAAACATTTACACAATACAAAACATAACACAAACATTAATTCAAATATTCCACCTGACACTAGCGCATGTTTCCAGTATTACGGCTGGACTGTCTATATGCATCACTTTCCCTTTGCTAATGATGATTCATACATTACTTCCCCATTGGTCTGATTGAACTTCAATACGGAATTGAATGATAGTTTGTCATTTAACAAAATAGTTGGATCTAATTTCACTGCTTAGTAAATTCCTTAATCACCTTGTTGTAACAATTTAGCTTGAACAATTTTAGGACCTTTAGGTAATTCCCTAATTGTGTAGATTAATACAGGTAAATAACTTGTGATTTTACCGATTTCAGGTAAGGCAGATGTCAGTACGATGTAATATTTAAGTCATCCCATACTAATTTGTAGACATGTTTTTATTTTGCATGTCCTTATTTGTTTCTTTAACACCTTGTTTTAATTTCTTTAGTATTTTATTATTAGTTTTGAAAGTCTTGGGTAAGTTAATTTTGACTAATTTGTTTTGCACAGCGTGATTATAAAAGTTTTTATAAACTGTGAATATGAACTTTCCTTTTTTTTATTGAGTGCTGTAGGAATAAAGTTATAACTCTTTTTCGTGTTTTTTCCAATTATTCTGTCAATCATTGAGCTGTTGTGACCATTGACAATGGCAATGCATCTGTGACATTAAAGTTACTTTTAGAAAGAGGAAGTGATCAAACCTGAGGACAAAACTATGGTACACCACCATTTTCTACCGCATGGAATGATAAAAGATGGTCTTTATGAAAGATAAGTGGTAGTTTCCTGTATATTTTAAAGGTGGGGTGGTTACACATTTTTGAGATTGTTATGTCAAGGTAATTGAAATTGTTGTTTGTTTTGTATTTTGGAAGCAAATTGTTCAGAGATAGTTGATGAAGAATGCCAACTGTAAGGGATGCCGTTAACTGTATCATATATTTATTATCTTGTATATGTATAATATATAAAATATATAGTGGTAAAAGATAAGTATGTTGTGAAATTTCTTGACTGTGGAATATGTGTGTATATCTTAATATGATCTAGAACAATTTAAGCCATTATACAAGATAATATATGAAAGTCCATATTTTTTTATGTAAAATTCACAATTGAACTGAAAGTGGTTCTGTTTGTATTATTTCAGTTATTATATAACCAGTTAATTTACTGTGGTAATTAAAAGTTAAACATTTTCAGCAAAATCCTGTGTAAATTATCATTTGTTTCTTCTACAGGTAAATCAACGAATAAATTGACAATTTAAAACACCAAATTTTTAATTTTATCTATCAATTTCAAGCAGTTTCTTAAACTGTAGTTAGTTGTTCTCAAACTTTGTCTTTTTTCTAGTCATTTGGTGTAGTCTTTGAAATTTTGTAGATTTGAGTCATGGTGAAGGTAACGAGTGCCATATATGGAGAACCAGGTTTGTGGACTTTCCGAGTTACTAATATAACAAAACTCCCAATAATGATTAGAAATGAAAAAACTTATATAAATATGTAATTAAAAAATAAACACACTTCATAATCACTGAAACAAATTACAAAAGAGAAACAGACAAATACTTGCCTAATATAACAGACAAATGAAACTTTCAATATAAATGATTAATTACTTTATTATTATGTACTTGGTCTTCGGAGATCGACCGCGTCACTATTGTCTGCATGTTGAGTACAGCCGACCTTTCAGGCACTTCACAGATGTCTATTTTCAAGGCTTAACAAATGTCAAGACAAATATCACTTAAAACATTTGTTAAGCCTTGAAAATGTACATCAGTAAAAAGCTCGAAAATTTGACTGTGCAGACAATATAAAGTGAAGCGGTCGATCTCTGAAGACCAAGTACATAATAAAAATGTTTGTAACCGTAGAAGTTTATCTTTGAAAATCGATTACTTGATTAGTTAGTTTCACATCAATCAAAAATAAAAATATTTGTAATTTTAATGTTTTAGTTTAAGTATACAGAAGATAAATTATTGTAAAACTTACAGTGGATAAACAAATTCACATACATATGTATCTAAATATATTAGAACTTACTATGAAATTTGGTAATTAAAGGCAATGATATTCTTGAATTAATTAACTTTAACTGAAATGACACTATTAGACTCTTAGTACCTTTACAATAAAATAAAGCATTGATGTAAAACTCAAAAATTTGTAAGTTTAGGCTACGGCCCATTTGGTCAATATAAGTACCTAGAGCAAACATTGCTTGGTTGGTTTAGTAACAACATTTTTGGTTAGTTATAGTTTATTATTTTAGCTCATGAATCACTGAAAAGAGCAACATTGACGTTGAAATATGTTTGAGTAAGTAATCATATTATTTGTCAGAATATGTATTCAATTTTATTCCATCTAATGTAATATGATTTAGTAATGAAAGAGTGCCTTGGTGCCACATGTAATGTAGTTTCTTGACAAACTTGTCTTAGTTTGTAAATTATTGATTATACTTTTTCCTGGACAGTACTAGCGCTTGGATGTAAATGACTAGCCCTCTTTCATAAATGTATGTTAATTTTTTGTGGAAATAAATAAACATAAATGTTAAACACTTTTAATGTGCTTCTAGGGAAAAGTAAAACCAATGAAGTTAATTTATAAATAATCTAGTATTTTCAATGACTATTATCGAACATAACTTGGATATAGAAGGAATATTTCTAAATATATTTCTTTGTATTTTATAATTTGGTAAAAAATGTTGGCTTGGACTAACAAAATGGTTTAAGGAAGAAGAATATAATAAATCGAATCAAGTTCATTCTAATAAAATTTATCGTCAACATAATATAGTTGCTGTATTCTCAGCTTAGCTCGCAAAAGTTAGTATTGATATACTCTTCAGTTGCACATAAAAGCATTGATAAAGAATTCACAATTTAAAACCTTACTTTCATTTTAAGATTAAGCATGTGCATCATTTGTTTGAATTTCACCTAGCCAATCAAACCTGAAAATATTAAAAAACAACCCGCTCTCCCAAATCCAAATTTGTCCCATTTAGACGTAAGAGAGAGCCAAATCTAGAAACTGAAACTTGTAGACAAGCATTTATAGAGGTTATGATGTATAAAAAATGTCTACTCTCTGTTTTATTTTAAATTGCATTATATCTGTCTGCAAAATTTTATTGGAATTTGCTCAGCCGATTTATCATAAAAAATAGAAACCTACACATATTTACAACAAGCAGGGCCGTAGATAGGATTTTTGTTTGGGGTGGGCTGATTTCGATTGGTAGTAAACCCCTAATTAAAATTTTTTAGGTATAAAAAGTCGACTTTTTATCACACTCTCATGAAAGAAGCATACATATTTTTAAACTGTGTTACTAGCCTCAAGTAATTTAATTCAAAAAATTATAATACAGTATATATGTCTAAAAGCAGTCAGTGTATTTGTTTTTTCAAAGTGTACATAACTGTTCTGGACTAAAACTTCTGGTGATAAATAAAATTCTGGTGGTAGAGTAATTACAATAACTGTATTCTACTAATTCGTTAAGTGCATTACATAGTATATGTCAAAAATAAAAATGGTAAACTTAAAGTAAGAGCCTTCTTTTCTTCTTGCCAGCCATTTTGTATTAATGTCCCAATGGATGGATAACATGGCTAGGGCACTGAGCCTTTCATCACCCATTACAAAAATTACTACATTATTACGAGGCAATGTTTTTACTTCTCTGTGTATTGCCATTCTCTCTCTAGCAGTCTAATAGGCCTAAGCTATTACTAACAATATGACAATAACATGGCAGATTTATTATTGTAGGTTTGAAGACATTACACTTTTGCAAATACAGTACCGTTATATTACAAAATTGCACTACAGTGTAAGTTATTTGTACTTTTTATCTATACCAATCCAATTTTATAATCCTAATTTAAAAAAAATTGTTCTATCAGGAAATTTCGGGGTGGGCAGCAGCCGGTAACCTACCCCCTGGCTATGTGCCTGACAACAAGAGTGTTTTTCTTCAACCAATTCATTAGAAACAAAGGTTTTGAAACTAACTGACTAAATCCACTAACTCAGATTAAAACCAAATCCTGAATCATGTTCGTACATTTTTAGAAATGGCCATTGCATGCAAAGTCAATATCTCATGAGACTTATATTTTCAAATTTGTGAAAACAAAATTTTTTCATCCTTTTAGGTTTGATTTTTGAGCAAACACATTTCATTTCAATATTTATTATATGGGTTTGCAAAATTTCATTGGTATTTATTCAACCACTCAAAATTGTAAAAATGATGTGAGTAAAAACTAAGTTAATAACTTTTGTACCTAAATCCATGTTAATATTATACAAGAATGCATTTAAGGAGAAACATGTATAAGTAGAAACATATTTCTCTAATGTAATATATAGTACCTTATATTTTTCCGTCAGTAACCTCATTTGTAAATTTATTTGACGCATTTCGGGATGTCTATCCTATCATCAGAATATCTCGTTGAAAGGAGGTTGTCAAAACATTATGTAAAAACACTCTAACACATAAAACAACAACACATTTAAAACACAGTTAGATCTACATTTTATGGTTACGGGATGTCAACCTCTATTCAATGAGAGCTTCTGATGATGGGATAGACATCCCTTCAAATAAATTAACAAAAAGAGCTCACTGATGGAAAAATATAAGCTACTATAATATTATATTACAATTTAGAGTCCTGGATACTAGAAAAATAAAGTCATATTTTTTTGTAAATCATTTATAGTATATCATACTCAACTAAAAAATATAAAAACAGAAAATTGTAAACTAAATTATGTAATAATCCAAATCCATGGTGACAAGAATCCATCAAATACTTATGTTCAGTTTTTAACATTGGAAATAAACTGAAAACATAATAACTAGGAAAATAACTTTTAACCCTAGATTACTAACCATATTTTTATATCGATTACCTCTAAAATAAGTAGTAGTAAATTTGACTACTATCGTTATTATTATTTTTTTCACAAACAATAATATAACAGTGCAATGCCTATCTGATTTATTTACTCTCTACTGGTGTTTTTGTGCCACAGAAATTGTACTTACATCTTTTACACCATTAATTTAGATATTAAATTATAGGAAAATAATGCTGATGATACTAAAAAAAGTGACAAACAAATCATGCAAAAAAAAAAAATAAATAAAATAAAATAAATAAAAGATAAATTAAATTTTTTTTTTATCAAAACAATAATAAAGTATGTGTAAAAGACTTAAAAACTAACATTTTATAGTTTTTTTAAAGAATATCACACATGTTCATTTTTTATGTATGGCAAAGACTTATATGCCTAAGGTTACACTGACACTAATCACTTCTAAGATTTGTTCATTAACTCACAATAATGGAAGGGCAACACAAAAAAAAAACCTACACACATTCACCGTCAAGGCTAAACTGAAGCTGTAAGAAAGGGTGCGTCTTTAGTTCTCTTGTAGATAAAGATATTTTAATTTTTGCAACACACATCATAAAATTTATGAATGGTTAGTGTCTAGGGTTAACTGGTAAGGCATAATAAATTATTCACACAACTGTGAAACCTCTTTTATTAATTAAAATTGAAAAGTAACTGCACTTCACATTCGTACAATTTTATATTTTTACCTTTTAATTTTTAAAATGTTATAAGGGTGAGTCAAATACAACAAAATATAAACTGGACTTTTGCTCCTCAGACAATCCTGAGTGGACTGGCAGAGTAAGGGCCACTTGGTGGCCTGTTTCAGGGTCCATGACCGTTGATCAATGGATTATAAAAAGTTTTGAACGAATAGAGGTGTCAAATCTTGGAAAACTTTGACTCGGTTAAAGGCATCTTGATCTTTAGTGTTTGATTGGGCCAGCAAGGTTAAGGGTGATAGAGAAAGTTTAAGGACAAAAATGAAAATCACTACGGAATCCCAAGGTCAGTCTCACAGATGACAACAAGCATGCAGTTCGAGACCTTATCAAAGGTGACTTGCAGTTGATTTTTGAAACAGGAGATGTTCATGCCACCATCACAGAGGTTCTTGACCTCAGAAAAGTCTCGAGTCCGATCAGGGAGGGGCTGGCCCACCGGGACACCGGAAAGTTTCCTGGTGCACCCCCTCGCAACCCTCTAAGCTCTAAAAAGTTTAATTTAATATTAATTCTTGAAAAATGCAAATAATTCGGAAGAAGTTTAAATTTTCATAGAACGTATGAGGAGGATGTGTAAATGATTGTGGAATGTGGGACCCTTCAACTGGCTGCCGACGCCAACAATCAAACCAGCCAGCCCCACTAGCGTAAATAGTGACAACAAACATTTACGGGTGGAACTGAGTGCACATGATTCGTTTAAGTCAATGCAGGGAAGAGGCGCTGTATGTTGTATACAGTTATAGTCCAGCAATAGTACCAGCCAGCGGGTATAAGAGTTTTTGTTACAACTACTAGGCTTTATTTATTAAATCTACTTTATTGTTTGAGTGGTATAGTTTTACTATAGCTGAGCAATCTATTTTTCATTGTAGGCATTTAGAATTTGATTGTAATACAAACTAATGTACATATATAGTAGAGTCCCGCTATTCCGAAAATCCGCCTATTCCGAACAGAGTTTTGAAAAATACCGATTTTTACTTTCCTTACCCTATACTAGGTAAGGTAAGTATTGCGATCGACTCAAAAATTCGATGTCGAGTTTTCATAATATCTTTACGTTTCAAGGCCCCCTGAGTCCAAAAAATGCATTTTTGGCAATTGGTCTGTCTGTGTGTCTGTGTGTCTGTGTGTGTGTGTGTGTGTGTCCGGAGTGCACAGGGCAAACGGCTGGACGGATCGAACTGCAATTTACAGGATATCTTCAAACATGTAAACAATTAAACCCATGTAAATTTGAAGCAAATCGGAGGTGGTGTCTTACCGTGGGAGCAGTTTTTAGCACATTTTTGGTATTTACTCCAAATTCCCTCTAACGATTTTGATTAAACTTTGCTAACATACTCTACTCCGACCCCTTAACACCCTATGTACGCGAAAGACCGTTAAAAATTCGTTGAAAAAAGTTATTACAAAAACCAAGTTATTTTGTTTTTATCTCTGAAATGGCTGGTCCTATCGACTTGAAAATGGCCTCATTCGATTCAGCGTCCAAAATAATGTCAAAAACGATACCCCACTCAACTTTTTCCATTTTTTCAAAAATTGCCCCCAAAAAGGGCGTTTTTGGGGGTAAATTTAAACTAGCCGTATTTGGTATCAAATTTGACATTTTGTGAGGTTAGAAATCGATTGAGACCAAAATCAGGTCCGTGGGATTAACCGTTTTGAAGTTAGTACCGCTTTCTTCGAAACGGATACTCCTATTAACTCGAAAATGGTTCATCAATCTCTAGCTCGAGAAATTTGATAATTGATACAGCATCTATTTTGGTAAGGAAAGTTGTGTGATGTGCACACCAGATGTTTTAAACTTAAAAACAGGAGAAATTAAAAAGTTATACAAATAAGTTTAATTTCTAGAGCCTAAGCTTGATGAAACATGGTCGTGGAAAATAGATCCTTAAAGTTCAAAATACACTACAAAATAAATAATTTATGTGGTTGCTTAGTTATTTGTTCATAAATCGTTTAGGGACCCAACCAGTGGGTTGCAGTTGATTATGCAGAAAATACAATATAGGATGTATATAACTAAGTTTTGAAAAATGTTGTTATGTAACATAAACTTACTTGATTCTTTTGCACCTTTTCGGAAAGTCTCATAAAGTGTCTTTGCATCTTCTGATGTATAACTCATAAATTTTCCTTCTTTTGAGTCTTTGTAGAATTTTGAAACTCTTACCATCTCTGGTCCCTAAAATAAATGTAATTAGTGATTAGTATATTTAGTTATACAAATAGTATCTATTTTACAGTTACTGATATAGTTCAAATAAACTTCAAAAGGCTTCAAACTATCTATTCTACCCACAGAACATGAAATACTCTAAGTGTGTGTTATTACTTAGGGTTTTAAATCTGATAATGGTATCTGACTATAACTAGTTTACACTAAGTTTTAAAAAAATATTGAAAACTTAAGTACTGTAAATAATTAAAACTTTTGTCCAAGTATTAATAATATTATGTTGAATAATATTAATATCTAAATTAGTATTCACTTTTTTTTTATTCACAATTAATAATACCCATAAAAATAAAGAAAACTAAAAAGTAAAAATAAAATAATGACAATATTTTAAGCAGCAACAATATAATGTTAAGATTAGATGTTGTTAGCAGGGTTAGGCCAATACTGCTTTTCACTCTTTTTGACTTTTACATTGAACCATAAAAGAAAAAAAGTAAAAACCTTGTTAGCTACATCATGTTTCAACTTATGTATTCACCATTGGTTCACAATGATAACTTAAGTTATTAATGCCTTTTCTATTAGGAGTGATTAAATTACAGTAATGGTGAGAGACTAAGGTAATACTTGCAATTCAGAATGTTTATTGATAAAAATATCCTATTTCTGTAAGTGTACTTCTTTCATATCATTAATGCAAATAAAAAAAGGTTTTTATTTTTTAATTTAAATTGGAAGACCTTTCTTAAAAGATTTTTAGTTTGTTGAAAATGGTGAAAAATATTATTCTGACATTGTTTTTGAAGTTGTATGAAAACCTATTTTAAACACAAAATTCAATAAGGTTTACGGAAAAATCATTATTTATTTTGTTAATATTTTTATGTTAATATTGAAGATAGGAACAGAGTTGGTGAAATCTATTAAAAGCCATCAATGTAGAGCAATTGACCAATAGCTTCTCCTGAAAGTTGTAGGTTTCCGTCTGTATCAATTTAAAGATTGTTAAGACTTAAGAGGCTTCCATGTACTTGTCCTCATTGCAAATGTTTAAACATACAGTTAATAGCAAAAACATAATAATATGTATGTGCAAATCAGAAAGTTGCTTGGTACAGGGAGTCCTTAGTAGTTTGTAGATTGTAATATTATTATTTTTCACATATTCTACTTAGCTATTACATACCAAATAAAAATGTGGGTGTGTGCTTATGAACACACTTAATAGAAGTGAACACTTATATAATTTTCTAATTTTTATAATTTATATAATAATAATTACATTGATGTTATATGATTGATTTTAGTTCGGTGAATCAGGAAACAGGTTATATTATTATTGTAAAATAAAATTATTTATTTTGATTTATCTACTCATAAACTAGTAGCTCATAAATAATAGCTACAAAATATATAATTTATATTTGTGAATAATAATTAATCATTTAGTCGAATTTTGCTCCAATTGGACTTCTTCATTGTTGTTAAATTCTAAGAATGAAACAATAGGTTTATGGAAACTGAAATATATTATAAATACTTAAAATTTAAATTTATTTAAATATCTCTGTAAAGGGCAATATTTAAATAATTACCAATAAATGAACACACATTAATAGTTCATACAGATTTATCAATTACTAATAATCATATACCACTAGTTTATAAATGGAAATGAATATTAATTATTAAATTTACTAAATTTAATATTATTAATTTTTTTCTCAGTGTATATATACAACTACACATTACAACATTTGTATGAGATATATATTTATATCAATTAAACAAACATGTCAAAAAACAATGTTTAAATGAAAATAAATAATAATATTTAAATAAAAATAAAATTTCACGATATATATTTATATCTAGTAAACTATTGTATTTATTTATGTGAGAAATTTATTAATATCGTTATTAATGTAGCCTATAATAATTGGTCTCCGAGTCCTTTATATTTCTAGATAAATGCGAGAACTTGCCTTGATGTGAAATAAATTTGTCACTATTAGTAACACGCAGCATAAATTGTACAAACTTTAAATATTACACTGATTATATATAATATACGCGTATAATATTAAACTACTCTCAAATAAAATATTAAATACTCACTCTATACACACATTATTAGCGAATTTTCATAGGAAAAATGAGCTATTGCAGTGGCCCTTATGGTGAGACCCAAGGTCGGAAGTAGCAAATGAGCACCGATCATGGTCCCCAGAAGACGTTTTGGGGCGTCATTAAAATTCATTCATATATATATCGCACTCTATATATATGTGTTCGCACTCTAGAGGCCGCATTTTAAGTTCGATTTGGTCCAAATTTGGTACACGTGTTGGTTGTCTATGTCGCTCGGACGAGTTCGTTAGCCAAAAAAAATCCAACAACCGGAAGTATGTTTTTTGACCGGAAGTAACTATATTACTTCGTAGGAAGTAATTTTTTGAGATTTTCCTACGAGAATGAATTTGTTTTTGAGTTTTTTCTACAAATATAAATGTAGGATGTTATTCTGCACATTTTGTTTTTTTACGCGACCTTATAGCTCGCTTTGTTCCCCCAAAATCGATCAAAACGTAAAATATCATAAAAGTACACGGTTCGAAGTGGTGCAAACTCGTGAGGCCACTAGGCGCAAACAAATTCTACTAATATATTGCGTACACACAGACAGCTGTACAACGCCTTCGTGAGTAGACCTATTTCCCAAATTAATTGTTGATTGAACCCCTAAAACATAGGCCTATAAACTTAATTTTGGAAATTTGCTCAACGGTCCAGCTGCGTGGTCGAATTATATACACTTGAAATATCACTCTGATTATATACAATATCATATCTGTACTATAATAAACTACTTTCAAAATAAAGTATCATAACAGTACTCACTGACAAAACACATTATAGGGTATACACTTGAAATATTACACTGGTTATATTTATATACAAAAGATACGCAAATTTTATTATTCTTATATATTATCTCTCAAAGATGTTTTTTTTTTGTGGCAAAGCCATATCTCCCTTAATTACTCATCAAAATGAATGATTCAAACATAATTTTAAAGCTTATGTTCCCCGCTATTGATAAAAAAATAGACAAATTGCTTAAAATTTATGTTTTAGTTAAAAAAAATAGATTAAAAACTTTCATATGAGAGTTCATATGATTCCTACTGAAAGGCGCCATCTCTTAACAATCTGTTTAACTATCATAATAGCTGTTAGTTATATTGCTTACATTCTATATTATGCAAGTGTAATCTATCACACAAATCAATCAAATTAAACCAACATAAATAAATAAACAATTTACTTAATTAAATCAATGTAATATTAAATCATGTAAGTACTCTTACTTTGCAAAATATTCGCATGGGTGAGCTAGTAATTCCTAATAATAAAACGTTATTCTTAAAACAATGCACTTCTGTATAAGTAAACATGGCTGATGACTGGAGCCGAATATACATGTTTCAGCGGATTCAGAGTCACCGTGCGTGGCGGTTCAGTTCGTTCACTGTGGTTCAGAAAGAGCGCAAAGTGGCCTACATGGCCTAACTAAAATCTGACAGTTCCAGGAATTGAATCACTATGATCTTAATTTGTGTTAGTGAGAGATATAATTATTGCTTGTCATTTATTAGAGTAATATCAATTAAAAATAAATTAATCACTAATTCATTAACATAAATGTCACCATATATGAAATCTTGGCACATTGAAAGGTCATCTAAAATAGGTACAGAGCCTAATGATAGTTTGGTAGACAAAGTTGTTCTAGACTTGCCAAACTACAAATAGACAAGAGGGCACCACTGATGTCTCTACTTGTCTCAGGTGCACTAGTATTTACACTTTTTATATATTACTTGCAAAATACATATTTTTTAAATGAATTTTCCATAAGTTAAAACATTTATATTTGAAAATTTCAATTTAACTTTTTGTAGGTAGAGAAAGTTGAAATTATCTTTTTGATAAACTTTTGACCAGATATCTTGTTGTTCTGGCATTCCGCACTCAAGACATATATAACATTATATTTAGTATTACATTTTTGGAATAAATTTGTAAGTAATCTTTTATCCATATTTTTGTGTGTGAGGCTAACTGATTTGTTCTTAATGTTTGTTAGTTCACCATCAAACAATCCTCGGTTTTTACACCATTTATTCAATTACTTTTTATTTAGTTATTTTCAAATACAAAATCTTGTAGTTCGTTTACTAAATAACTTGTCATAAATTAAAATCACATGTATACACATAAATAGTTATACATTATGAAGTGAAAAGATAAATACGAGAGAGATTCATTTAACCCGAACATGCTGTGTTTTTATTTTGAATGACAATGGAAAATGGCGCAATAAATGACACAAAGAAAAGCCTTTAATTCTTTGGCAGTAAACTAAGGTAATACATGCTCTTATGTTGTTAAAAACAAATTGATGTCTTTAGGAATTTCCCCTTAGGGAAATAATTGAGTTATTAGTATTTTCAAAAATGCAATTGATAACTAAATTTAAAAATCCCAATTCATGGAATGTGGACTCAAAAAATACATTGTTCATACAAAATTAAGTTTGGAATTATTTTATATTGCAATAAACATATCATTTAAAAAATTTTATTTTGAAGCCTTCATTGTGAGAAATGTACTTCCAGAGTCTTTTGAAACTATCCCCCTCTAACATTCCAAGTGAATTAAAAATTGAAAACATTGTAAAATTATATATGCCTACCCTGTTTTCTGTGATGAAGAGTTGACACAGTTGTGCAGTGTGAAATAATAGTTTGTTCAATTATATTAATAATAATTGTTCATGGTTTGGGCAAAAGTATAGCATGAAACACACTTTATAACTGAAAAATGAGATTTAGACTTGAAAATTGTTTAAAAGCAATTCCTAAAATGAGAGTTAAAAATTAACTAGGAGATATAACATTTTTGTTGATGTACTCCTCCATTTCTGCAGATATAACTCTTCAAGATTAGTTAAATTTTATGAGTGGACATTGTCTAGAAATTTGGTTTTTGATTAATACGTCACTCTCTGAACTCTACACAGTTCCAATGCTCACACCTAGTGCCAAGAGGAGTAAAGTTTTCAAGATTGAAAGTTTAAATTAAAATTAACATAATAGAAAAACCCTTTTATTTCCAGCACAAAGTAATAATAATTTATAAGTACTTACTTAAAATAAGTGGAAAGTAATAAAGAAAATATAAAAAATTGGTTTTATCCCACTGACTAATAAAGCTCACGAAATGTAAAAATTTATTAAAATATTGATATTAATTTTGAAGTAAATATTATTTTACTTCTTCTTCAAAAGGTAAATCCACGTTTATGTCTAAAATATTATGGCAATTTGAAATTTAACTTTTACATAAAAATAATGGTATGATTAGTTTCGAACATAGTCCATCCTGTTTATAGTAACAGTAGTATAAATAATTTCTTTTATTCATAGCAGTTTGCATACATTTTCTTGTTAAGTAAGTATAATTCTTATTTATTAAAAAAAAAAAAAATTATTTCTTGGAAACTGTGGTCCAGTATAAATTTTGTACATGAATATATTTTGTACCTTAACGGAGGTCCCAACAGAGGTTTGTTATTAATAAAATATTTTATGTATATTAATTCAATTCTAATTTATGAATAGAGTATCATTATGCACTGAGGTAACTAGGGGTTATGATTTAAACAAACTTTTTTTTAACATGCAGTGTAACAAAAATGTCAATCAGAGTGTAAATTGTTACACAAGTTTCATATCAATTGCATATAAATTTTTGACATACATCATTACATAACATTGTTCTCATTGTCATCATTCAACATTGTTCTCCACAAAAATGAGTGTTTTTACACTTGTCAAAACATTTGTTTGATTTATATTTCTCCAATCCTCTGCACATTTAAATAATGTATTTAAATTAAAATACTTTTTGATAAAAGTAAGATTGTAAAGCGTATTGCTTATTTAAGGGATCTATTACAGATAGAGAACAATTAAAGCAAAACAAAATATAGTCAAAAGGCCTGCTACTTACCAGCATGTTTTATAAAAGTCCAATTGAATTAGTCTCACTGGCAATAAAGCAAAAGGCATTAATCAAGGGAAATAAATCAGTGACTTTTAATCGGCAGGGATATTTTTAAATTGAATAATTCTTACAATATTTATTTTTTTCTGTTTTTTGTCTTTTAAATTGTATAGTTTAAATTAGCCTTTTGTGAAAATTTTAATCCCAGAGAATTGTTTTTGCTGACAATATGCTTTTACTCCATGCTAAGGATTTGATTTGTTAACAGCAAGAATACACATATAGATGTATAAGATTTATGTTGTATTTTAATACAATCATAAAACTAAAGTTTCTTTTACGTTATTTTACTACTTTTTTATCTTTCTAAAGAAGAAGTGATGACATGTGAAAGAAATAGCCTTCGCTCCTTAACCAAAACAAATTTTTTAACGATTTTATTATTTGTCAACAGTATAAAATGTAAATACATCTCTTTCAGCAGTTTATTCTGTGTTTTTCCCCATAAACTATCTATGTTTATTCTATCTTTTAATAATCCTGTGGTTCTAAACTTCCACAAACTTTTAGAGGTGGCTTGTATTTATAAATAAAATATAGGTTTTAACAGAGAAATGTGGAGTTATCTTATTTACGATTATGATTGTCTGTGTTTACCTACTTATGATAATTTTATTTGCATTTTGTGTTGTTTATTTTCTTCAATTATACGTTTTATTAATGATATAAAAGACATAAAACTTACATATTTAACATGTTTTCAAACATTAATTGAATGGTTTTTTTACGACTGAGATATTTTATCGAAAATATTTTTTATCTAAGCACTAACTAATTTATTATCCTTTAAAGTGCTAACTTAAGCAAAATTTAATTAGGAGTGTATCAAATTACAACTTTGTATAACAGTTTAAATAGTGGTTTTGTCCTTCATACGTACCTTCATGTGCCCCTAAACAAATTATTGATATGATAAAAATGTATTCATATGTTTGGTTGCTCTTTTACTGACCATCATCCCAACAATTAATTCATTTGTACTGAATGTTTGTCAAAAGAATGTCATGAACATGCTTAGTTATAAGTAGTTGTAGTAGAGATGGTTTATGTGTGTTTTCTCTCACTCCACAATGTAGGACAATTGTTTCGCTATAATAGTAATACTTTTATAATTTATAATATTGGTTACATAAAACCTCCAACTAAAGGGAAAATTATCAGCAGTAATTTTAACCCAATTACACAATATGTAATTCCACAATAAGTATATGCTATTTTATTATGTAACTAGCTGATGATATACAATTGATCAGGTGGAAGTTTAATATCTTCAGTCCATCTCTCCCCCAATTTTTCTGTTAATTCTTGGAAAAGGGGGTTTAAGATTAATTTATAATTTTAAAACCAGTGATATAATAGAGTTAAAATTATTTCATTCGCCTTCAATGTGTAGGCCTACACATTTTGAGATTAAATAGCTTCAGATTTTCATATACTATATTACGTAATATTTACTAAACTATATATACATATCAGTATCTCAGTTATTATGTATATTATAAGCAACCAAAATATGAATAGTAAGGTTGGCAGTAAATGCCCATGTCTGCAGCTGATATGAGTAAGTTATATATTTATTAGGTGACTGCTTAATTGACCGCAACAGACTTTCAAGATCATCGTTCTATTTTAACCTCAAATATGAGCCAAGAATGTGAGCTTGGAAAAACTGTAACCAATGTTTCAAATATTTATCTCAGTTGCTCCTTGGCATTTTACCTAAGACTGCTAAAGTAAACCAAAACGATTAGTTTAACAGCTTAGAATGACTCTTGTAATTAGATATGTTTTTAACCACAATTTCTTTATATACTGGTCAACTGGGGTAACTTTGGCCCATGTTGGTGTTTCTTCACATACATTGCCTTATATTCCTCATAATATATTATATATAGCTTCCATATATTAACTTTTTAATATTTTAAAGTGCAGACTTATATTGACTGGTTTTTAAAACTCGGTACTTATTTATTTTATTTCCAAGATTTTTTGAAAATTTGGACCAATCTTGCCTTTAATTGGGGCAACATTGTCCCAAATGTAAAATGTCATAAAAACTAAGGCCAAATATGATTTCTGACAATGTTACCCCAATTATAATTATGGGAGGTACTGTACAATGAGTTGGGGATAAAATAAAATGAGACTAAACATTCTACAAAAGTAATAAACATGTATTTAGAAAATGTTACTCTTAATGTTTATTACAAGAACCAAGTAACTATTATTCTAACTTAATGTCTATTTGGTAACTAACATTTCATTAAACTATCTGTTTCCAAAATTTTGGCTAAAGCTACCCTTAAGGGCCAAAGTTACCATAGTTGACGGTACTAAATATAGTTAAGTTCAGACTTAAGATGTCACACATATACACTTTTACATACAAAAATTCTAACATGTTAGTCCAGGAACTTAAAACAGTTATTAACAATAATCGATAGAAATGTTTATTTAATACGGATTGTTAAATAAGTATTCTGTGATATACCGTGTAAAAATTGTCTTCAATAGGCAATGTGTATTTATAAACGTAATATACTATAGTATATGGGATTGTATAGGGCTACAGTTTTGTTAGGATGTGGTGGCACTTTAAAGGAGTGAAAGCCTAATATATATATGAACATAAGAGTCAAGAAGGTATACTGCACCCACAGCACCAAGAGAGGCAAAGGACATTGACTATTGCTGGACTTGAAAGCATTATCTCTGTTACTAGACTTCGTGAACTTCTTACAGTTCTAGCATTACATAAATAGATTATAATACAAGGGTTCAAAATAGGTTTTTATCAATCTACTAGATACAGGAAGCATAAGTAATGATTTTTAATTAATTGAACATTCACATTCAAGGCGCCTCCCAACTGACTGATTCACATCCCCATTTGTTCATCAAATTAGAAAGTGACACTAAATACAAATAAAAAATTATACATTAATGTATATACGAAGCAGTCATTGGCTCTAATAAGTTGCTGCCACTCTCTTGAAAAGTGAAAGATGTAAACTTAAAATAAGAAAGTACCAGTACGATTACATTAAGGGGACAAATACATCGAAGAAATTAAAACAAATTTGAAAACAAAGCAGATGTTACGCAAAGATTGTGTATTTTATGACTTTACGCTTCAAATTAAAGCTACAGTACGCGTTTAGAATAATATCGGTGGAGAATGAAATATGAAAGCTGTACGTTTACAAGCTGAAATAAAAGCAGCAAGATACAGTCTGCAATACTATTAAGTCGGAAATAGAAACAAAAACGCCATAACAACATTATGTAAACAAACATTATTTCATAGACAAGAAAGGTTAAAAGCATAAAAGTCGTATTTCGTAAATAGCGTATACAAAAATAAAATTATACAATAAATAGTCTTATTTATATTATTTTATTAATTTAACTTAAACGCATTTTTTATATAAGTACGTATCGTTTCACAGCGAATTACAAATGGAAGTTCAACAATTCTTTGTAAACGGGAACAATAAACTGACATTCTTATAACACCTTATAATGTATTGTAGAAGAATATCCTGGTCCTGGTCTCGTACGAAGTTAAAAATAATAATTGTTAAGAAAAATATGCAAAGGCACGCCCACCTATGTGTCACAAGAGTAGACATTTATAATCCATAGAAAGCAGGCAGGGAGCCAACAGAGGACATCCCTGATGCCCTATTTAGAATAACACTTGAACTATTTTAATACTATAAATTTATTCTGGTAGCCTAAGTTGATAGTAAACAATTCACACAAGTGTTTGCTTTGGTTAAACCACCACAGTACTACATATGATTCAAGTTAGTTATTATGAATTTTACATTTTTAGCCGAATTTTTTATTATAAATTAGTCGTGTTTTGTTTGCAAAGAAACAAAAACTAAAACCTGTCTTTTAGTGAGCCTTTAAATAAATAGCGCAATGTAATGTCATACTTTAAATGTAAAATGTACATTCTTTACACGCAAAAAAAGATTAGTAAGAAATTTAGGTAACCTACTCGATCCACAGAAAATAAGGTCGATTTCAGATTCACTTAACAAGTGCGCGGACAATTTGCGGCACTTTACGAAAGGAATGTTAAAACACACAACCGCAAGTGATCACAAAACTGCAAGTACATGATTCTATTACCATTAACTAAAAATAAATACATAAGTTTGCTATTTTATAAGCAAATAATAATAGACTTAAAAGTGTCTCACTGCAATGTAGGCTACTTAACTGCGAACAGGACACTTTTGAATGCATCGCCCTAACAGTTTATTTGAAAATTTCGCATATCCACCAAAATATTCTTACAATAAGGTCTATATTGAAAAACTATTTTTATGACTTCTCAAATTAAAACTGCAATCAAATAAATTTTAGCTGGTAAATAAAACGCCATAGCCGATTTTAAAAGAATTTGGTTTAAATTAGTTAATCAAACACGGTAGGTACTGCATGCGGTAAGTAATGTTGTTGTAGAAAGCGTACGTCTCTAGTGTTCTTACTGATTTAATGAAATGTAATTATTTTTCAAGGGGGCATACGGGTTATTATTACATATTACCCTTGAAAAATCACAGGCAAATTAATTAGATACACATCAGAAATAAATCATGTAAAATTATCCTACTTAGAAACAAAAGACTTTATCTAGGCATAGGCCTAGATCTTATCTTTAACTATGCTGACGGGGATTTTTAACTCGGTAAATGTGTATAACTCCTTATGATCATAAAACTGTAGGTCTATTTGTTAAAAAATGTATTTATTTAAGTTATTATATATTTAAAGAAAGATACAAATATTATCTTTTAATTGCTTTTTATTTCATATTGGATTTAGAAGTTATTAATATTATAGTGAAGAAATTAATACCTAATCGAATATGTTTGTATGTTATACGAAGATGTACAAATGTTTCCGAAGTTAAACGAATAGATGTTTCTTCTTTAAATTTTGTATAAACGATTATATTTGATTATATTGATGACTAGCTGACCCGGCAATGTTTCGCTATTGCTTAATTTGAAACTTTGAAAGACTGTAATTCGTATCCCTGAGGGCCGATGTAAATTATAATGGGATTCTGCTCATTGCTTGATTTACCTAACCTAAAATTATATTCAGTTTTTGATCCAAATCAGTTGTTGATCAAAATCAGCTGTTGATCAAAATCAGCTGTTTTAAACTTTTCATACGAACAGCTGTTTCTGATAAAATCAAAAGAAATATTTCTTCTTCTTCCTTAAGATTGACCTTCCATAAGATTAACATTGAAACTTTGAGGGCCACTGGGGCGTAGCCCTAATGTCCTAGGACTTTGGTAAATGGCCTAAAACCTTCCCAGGGTTAACCTGTGTTACTATGCAAAATTTCAAAGCAATCGGATGGACGGTTTGGTAACGCATAAAGTACAAACATACAGACAAACGTACAAACATACATTGAATTTTATATATATAGATAAAAGGTTCTATTTATACAGGGTGTCTTGCAACCATATGAACAAACTTTATCACGTTATTCAGCATGTCAAAAGAAACAAAAAATGTAATATATCATGTCATAGTTTAACATTTCATAGTTTAGCTGTATATGGAATAATCGGTTGGGGTGTACTATACAATACAGCATTGGACCAGTTAGCAAGACTCCAAAAAAGGCTATTCAATATCATTGGAATCAACGACCAAGATTCAAATAAACCATTGGATATAAAACAAGTGTTTGTTGCTAAAGCCATAACACGCCAGTACCAAGAACTTAAAAGTGAATTCTTAAGCAAGCCAAGAAATACTAGGTTTAAGAATATTTCCCTACCAAAACACTCTCTAACCATTGGGCACAGAAGCTACGTTTACTATGCAGCGAAGTATTTCAATGAACTGCCAAATGAGTTAAAATCGCTATCTTGTAGTGTAAATGTTTAAAAAAAGAAAATTAATAGGAAAATAAGTGGATTTAGCATAGATTAAATAAATTGAATGTGTAAGAAAGAAAGTTTTTTTTTTTTAAATAAATATTTGTCAAGTGAGATAATCTAGGTACACTTTATAATAAAAACAATATACATCAATTTCAATTAAACTATTATTATTGTTATATTATATTGTATTATACTATTACTTACTATTATTGAGCGTGATTTCTAGCTCAATTTAATTTCTTCTCTTTTTTTATCTTTAATTTAGGGACCAACCTATGTACGGGCATTTGTGCCCCCTATAGGTCCTTTATGTATTTATACATGTAAAAGGAATTATTGGTAATAAATAAATAAAAATGTGTCCTATCTCATTCCGTTTTCGGTCTGTCTGTCTGTATGTGTTTTTTTACAAAATACTTAATATTTTTAGAAGTAGAAAAGATATTGAGCTCAAACTTTGTACACCTATTTGTTGCGTACACCTTTTATCACTGTACGAAAAATTAGAACAATATTTGAAATATTTTCAAAATGGCGGCCGTTTATAATTTTTAATGTCAAAATATCTCAAAAACCGCTAACTTTACAAAAAAAATCACAAGAGACAAAAAAGTTGACTTTTTTAATGAAAATCTCAACGGTTTTTTCAATTTGTCTGTAGCTCAAAAGATAAAAGAGATATTGACCAAAAGAAGAAAAAATGTATTTCTTGGTAGTTGTCAACAATACCCAGAATAATTACTCTAGAAACAAAATATTTTAAAGTTATTTTGAGCTATGAGTTATTTGCATAATGTTCCGAGCACTTTCTGAGCTGATTCCACTAGCAAAAATAACGAAAAAAGTTAATTTATTCATAGGTCTGGAAATGCTTTGTTAGAGAGTTACAGCTAGCGAAAGATTTCACCCGTGTTTCAGATTACTCACAGACACGAATTCCCTATTGAAATATGTAGGGAGTTAATTAAGGTGTAAAATTTAATTTAATTTACGTAAAATGAGCAGATAAATTTAATAAAATAGTGCTGTAACTGCAGTAATTTTTACAGTATTTAACCCAAACGCAAAATTCGGTCTAAAAAAATTTTTTTTTGTAGGGTTTTAGTACATTAACTTTGTGAATGGGTATAAACCCTCAAACGTATTAGACATATCTTGTAGAAAATTCATTTCTGAAGATATTTGTGTAAAATAGGCCAATAAAAAACAAATATTAATTTAAAATATCTAGGAAAAGCATATCTATAAAAATAAATTAATGAATTATAAAATATCCAACTTTTAAATGCAAATGTAACGGTAGCTTAACTAAGAAAATCGAATGAGAAATAACAACAATGTGACCATGTTTACAGATAAAAGTATTAGCTGTTTATTAATAGTGAATTACTTACAATCTTTGAATATCAAATTATTTGGTAACCAGTACAAAACAAAAAAGGTGGATATTTTATAGTTCATTAATTTATTTTTAAAGATATGCCTTTTTCGAGATATTTAAATTTAATTTTTAGTTTTTTATTAAACTACTTTACACAAATATCTTCAGATATAAATTCTATACAAGATATAATACGTTTGAGGGTTTCACAAAGTTAATGTACTAAAACCCTACAGAAAACATTTTTTTTTTTTTTTTTTTTTGAGACCGAATTTTGCGTTTTGGGTCAAATATTGTAACAATTACTGCAGTTACAGCACTGGGACCTATTTTATTAAATGTATATGCTCATTTTACGTAAATTAAATTAAATTTTACACCTTAATTAACGCCCTACATATTTCAATAGGGATTCGTTTCTGTGAGTAATCTGAAACACGGGTGAAATCTTTCGCTAGCTGTAACTCTCTAACGAAGCATTTTCAGACCTATGAATAAATTAATTTTTTTCGTTATTTTGCTAGAGGAATCAGCTCAGAAAGTGCTCGGAACATTATACAAATAACTCATTATTTTAGCTCAAAATAACTTTAAAATATTTTGTTTCTAGAGTAATACTGGGTATTGTTGACAACTACCAAGAAATACATTTTTCCTTTTTTTTTTGTCAATATCTCTTTTGTCTTTCGAGCTACAGACAAAATGAAAAAAACCGTTGAGTTGTTCATTAAAAAAGTCTACTTTTTTGTCTCTTGTGATTTTTTTGTAAAGTTAGCGGTTTTTGAGATATTTGACATTAAAAATTATAAACGGCCAACATTTTGAAAATATTTAAAATATTGTTCTAATTTTTCGTACAGTGATAAAAGGTTACGCAACAAATAGGTGTACAAAGTTTGAGCTCAATATCTTTTCTACTTCTAAAAAGATTAAGTATTTTGTAAAAAACACATACAGACAGACAGACCGAAAACGGAATGAGATAGGCCTCATGTTATGTTACATTTTTTGTTTCTTTTGACATGCTGAATAACGTGATAAAGTTTGTTCATATGTTTGCAAGACACCCTGTATACAGTTTATAACATCAAAGCAAGTCTTAAAACGTATTATAGCACACATTAGTTCTACAACTAATATAAATAAACGGTACCAGGAACTGGCACATACTTTCTCACAAACATATTTAAATTATTAAACAGATTCACTGTAACTTCGTAATTATAGGTGGGATAGGAGAGGTGTTTTAAAGTAGGCGATTAACTAATAAATATTATTATTATTATCTAGAGAGAAAACTATTCGATCGACTTCGAACAAATTTGCACCAAACACGTCAATTAGGCCTGTATAGATGCACGAAAAAAGGTTTAGATAATTTTTGAAAAATAACCCCCTTTATGGCCAAAAAACCCCAAAAATCAGTTATTATTAACTAAACGAGAATGTTTAGAAAGATACAGTTTTTAGCATATGGTAGGGTACATTAATTAAAGGCTACAAATAAGCCAAATTTTATCAAAATCGTTAGAGCCGTTTTTTTTATAAAAAAATAATAAGTAATTTTGGGGGGGGGTTGCCAAACAGGGGGTTGTTTTTAAAAATTTTCAAAACCGTTGTTCGTGCATCCATACAGGCCTACTTGACATGACTGGTGCAAATTTGTTTGAAATCGATTGAATAGTTTTCGCTCTAGCTTTGTATACATACAGACAGACATTTTGTAAAAACCACTTTTTTGGACTCAGGAGGTCCCAAAACGGATATTTCCACAAAAATCTCAACATCGATTTTTTTTCCCGATGACTATACTTTCTCTATACTATAGTAGGCCTATAGTGAGAAAGCAAAATCAACTTCACAAGAAATTATAATTACTGAAATTGTAAACATAACCCCAAAGTATAATGTACGCTGGTTTTGTTTAAATATTACAGATAATGGGTGAAATTAGCTGTTATATTATACTGTTACGTACGTACGTACGTATGTATGTATGCACGTACGGACGTGCAAACAGAATTAGAATAAATAAATGTAGCTCTGAATGGACCGAATGTGTCTAAAACTTATTAAAATATTCTGATGGCACTTGTTTTTGTAATTTTAGTAAGATCCAGCAAAATAATTTTAAAAATATATAGCTAAGAAATCATTAAAAAATTTAAATTTTATATTAGATTTGCAATATTATAATAATTCTATATTATTATGTTTGATCGAATTACAAAATATTTTCTTTGGATTGGGTGGCGTGTCATTTAGAATGATTAAATAACTAAATGAACTAATTTGCAACCATAGAAAGGTAATATATGTCAACTTTTATTTTCATTCAACAAGACTATTTTAAAATTCCAGAAATATTGTAAAAACACAGTCTGCTTTTACTCATCTAGATAACTCAACCCATTCCGTATATCAACCTTGGATTTTAAAAGATTGACAGAAATAAACTGTTCCGACAGTCTGTCTGTGTGAGACAGTCAGTCTGAAAGTTCTCAGCAGCACTTAATAAAACAGACGCCAATGATATAGACATGCTTCTTCTTCAAACATCAATTAATTATTAATACTACAATTTTACTAATGAAACGAACTGACTTTCCCTTAATTCTGTTGATTTTGTTTCGGACTTTTATCCAGTGGGCTAAAATAATGCTTTTCAGATTTAAAAAATCTGTTTCACGAAATTAAAACTTTCCATACCTTACCATTTTTTTAAATTATTGTTATAAATCATGTTCCAAAATATTTAGTTTGGGATGGTTTCATGATTTTTAAAGATGTTTTAGTAGAGTGGTCGAAAGTTACAGAACGAAGGGGACATTTATTTATTGTATGGATCATTCCAGCAATTGATGGGTGTTAGAGGTAAATTACATATTAATTTAAGGGAATTCAAAAAGTATATTTTGTGTCGATGTGTTATCATAAAAGTTTCATTTTTTCAACGAGCATATTTTTCGAAAATTCTCTTTGGTTTTACGTTTGCGGATAGTAAAAGTGAATCTCTCTGAAATTAATACCAAAGGTCAAAAGGTGAAAACATGAAGGCGTTACTACAGAAACCCAAATATATTTTAGCTTAATAGGTATATTATAATTATTTATGGCAGGGCTACCAATAGAGGGGCAGGGAGAAAAGGAACATTTGTCCCATGCCCAGAGATTTAGGGAGCCCGAAGCTCAAGGGAAAATTGCAGTAACTATCCGAATTATAAAGTTGCGTGTCCTTCTTTCATTACGGCGGGGGACTATCAGGGGGTTCGGGAGGAATGGATACTCCCAAGAGAATGGAAGAGAAAGGGGTATGGAGGGTATTGAGGCAAAACTGCAGCATTTTATGCCATTTAAGCGTTTTAAATTTATTCTCAAAACTCATGTATTCAGCCTTTAATTTTGCATTTTAGTACGAATTTGTATAATTTGTTGTTTCAATGCAAATTTGTTTACAATATTCAAATAACAACAATTTAACTTTTTAATACAAAACTATTTCTTAAATATAAATAAATTAGGAAATAAAAAATATAACCAAATTAAAATAAGAAAAGTTTTAATTCTATAAACAAAACAAACTATAAAAACAACAAACCACACAAACAAAAATTAAGGTTACATTATAAATGATTAAATACGAGTATATAACTGATGTTACATGTAATAAAGATATTAGGTTTTAATACGTGTTAGGCTTTACCAAATAATCTAAATTCGTCTGTACTTTAGAATTAAATTATTTAATATTTTTGTATATGGCGCGGGACCTCGAGAGCAATCGTCAGTATGAACTATAAATTTGTTTGTAATGTATAAGTCATTTATTAAATTTGTCTATTGCACCGGTAGCCCAGTCGGTATAGGTTACAACTACCAGTAATGTGCAATACGGCTGAATTTTTTTTTTATAAGTACATTAAAGTATGTAGATTAACATAAAAAAAAGTTTACCAGTCTATCGATTTCCCAAAGTCGAAAAAAAATCGATTATCATTTTTTTTCCCCGATTATTCTTAATATTTCGAGCTGGGATGAAGATAGAGGAAAATAAAAAATACCACCGTGTAGGTGAGGTATTTTTCAACAAAAAAGGTCATACGTATTTATTTCGTCCGAGCAATGGTTTGTCTGGAAAAAATTCGATAATGCAGGTATGTATTTTGCAGCAGGGGAAATCACTAAAAGGGGACATCTTATTCATATATGAAGCGTTGGCTCATTCTAAATTGGCCGAATTTTAATATATCGAATTGAAAATTGAAATAGGAGTTAAAATATATATTTTAAACATTTATGCTGAGTCTCAGCTTGTTATCTTGAAAATTACCCGATCTAGGAGTCGATTTCGATTATCGATTTTAGGAGTACCGGACTCACGAACTAATTTCAATCTATTCCAGTTTCGTCAATTTTTGGAATATCAACATAAAATTTGTTTTACAAGTTGAGTACACCAGTATAAATATTCTTAGTAAGTATGAACGATTTTTTTCATGTTATTTTAAAAAACGAGGCGCTTGAAAATGGTCTTCTGTTTTAACTATAACACTTTTTTGGATTCAACGACTCCATTTTCGACATTTTCGACCATATCGATTTAAAAATTGGTACAGAAGTTAAAAACACAATTGTTTTTTGCTACACTTATTTTAAAAACTATATTTAAAAAATTTACTAATCTGCAGCCGATTAACTCAAGCGTTTTGATGAAAAATCTAAAAAGGTCTAAAATTATACTTTTTTAAGTTACTTGTGCTTTGAAAAGTAAATAATAAAAAAGGTTTATACTCCTTGATCTTGTTTGAATATATATATTTAACTTGTAAAAAAACTTTCAGGTTGATATTTTGAAAATTTTCTAAACTGGAGCTGTTTAAAATGAATTGGTGGGTCAGGTACTCCTAAAATCGAGAAACCCATTAATAAGTCAAGTGGCTCTAGATCGGGTAATTTTCAAGATAACAAGCTGAGACTCAGCATAAATGTTTAAAATATATATTTTAACTCCTATGTCAAGTTTCAATTCGATATATAAAAATTTGGCCAATTTAGAATGAGTCAACTCTTCATATATGAATAAGATGTCCCCTTTTAATGATTTCCCCTGCTGCAAAATACATACCTTCATTATCGAACTTTTTCCAGACAAACCATTGCTCGGACGAAATAAATACATATGACCTTTTTTGTTGAAAAATACCTCCCCTACACGGTGGTATTTTTTATTTTCCTCTATCTCCATCCCAGCTCGAAATATTAAGGATAATCGAAAGAAAAAAAAATGATAATCGATTTTTTTTCGACTTTGGGAAATCGATAGACTGGTAAACTTTTTTTTATGTTAATCTACATACTTCAATGTACTTATAAAAAAAAAATTCAGCCGTATTGCAAATTACTGGTACTTTTGGTCTAAATTGACCTTTACCGACTGGCCTACGGTCCCTCAGGCTCCTAGATTTTCAAAAACATAATTTAAAAATGTGCTAGCTAAAGTTAACAATCTTTTACATATGAACATTATAAATTTGTAACTTGGTATACATATTACCCAATAGGCCTATGTATTTACTCGTATACCAAGTTTTAAATGGGTACCTTAAATAATTTTTAGACTGGAGTCTGGAGTTTAAAAACCCGAGCGCATTAGCCTACCGGCTTTATTTTCAAATACGTTCGAGATATGGGTAAAGATAATAAAAACTAGAATTTGCTTATACTAGTCTTTTTTCAAATAAAATTACTTCATTTAATGAATAAACTTAAAAAGTATTTACTAGGAGCAGTTGTTGCTTGAGGGTTTTCGGGCGTCTAGTATTTACTTAAAAATTTGTTGAATAAAGAACTCTTTTTAGTTCTTAGTAACTACTTGAGTTATTCAATTATGACACGGGAGTGCCTTGTTTTAAGTTAGTTGCAAATATGACGGAGTTCATGCCCATTCGTGAGCGGGAAGATTTATCTGCACCGAAGAGAATTTCAAGTAGGCCTAAATAAGTGTAAGTCTTAAAGATCTGATAAGATCAAAATTGGCAGCGTAGATTTTGGAACGAAGTTCCTTAACAAGGGTTGCGGTATGAGTTAACAAATAGAAAATGTAATGCGTTACGATTAGTTGCTATGGCACAAATATAAAATACGAGGAACGTTACAAAATTATTTGCTATGACAATGAATCTAAATACATTCAAGAAACATGTGTTTTGGTTCATCAATTTAAATTAAGAGACGATCGATTCCATCCGGCGTATTTCAGATATTAGGGGGATTCATGCAACCTGTGTTAAGTATTGTAAATGTTGTAAGTGCGGTAAAATCGAGAAACTCGTTTGACAGAAGTGTGCTATTTAGAGTCGATAACACACTCGACTTTACAATGGTCTGGGGTCCTGTAAACCAGTGGTAACGTCGTAAAACTCTTGGAGAAGGTAATTTGAGGTTTTCAGCTTGAATCAACAAAACAGGTTGTTATAATTTTGTGTTTTTCTTGTTCTTGTTTTATTTGAGATGGAAAATAATAATAATAATTTCGAATCCAAGAAAAGAATTCGGAAGGAACCGGGGAAACGATGGAGCAAAGAAAATAAACATTTTCTCCTATCTTTAATTTCCGGGAATCCGACGAAGTTAGAGATAATTTTTTTTCTTTTTTTACTTTCTTGTTGACCCTCTATCGGGCAGTTGACTATTTCTATACCGGCAGGCACATTTTTACTACTAGAACACATTTTCGTCTAAAAACCTATCTAAACCATTTTAGTAAAGTACATTTATACATTTTCGTGTTCAGAAAAGTGCAGAGAACATTTCTGTGTAGTATTTGATTTTGTTTGCACAAATATGTTAGCAAAAAGGAACCAAAAAGAGGCCTAATCTTGTTATAAATATAAAAAAAATGTAATATATACATTATTTAGTAAGTAGGGAATAAAATCTCTTTTACAAACTAAAGAATATGTGTAAGAGGCATATTCTAAACTTTAGTGATTTAGCCTAGATCAGGAAAACACAAAATATGTTTCCAAAAAATGCAGAAAATGAGGCCTAATTTTATCTAAAATATAATTCACAAATTATAAAGTGCGTACGGTATTACAGTTTCAGTCTAAAGAACTGTAAAAAGAGGGATGTAATCAAAATAATGTAATAAACTATAGGCCTATACCAAATCAATCTTTAGAATGTTCCGAGTACAGTAATACAAAAAATATAACAAGTAATTCTTATTTTCTAAAAAGAACCCCTATGAATGAACCCATTTCATATTAATTATTATGCCAGTAATAAATTACTCAGGTATAATATTCTTCAATTTATTATTTTTCGGGTAGTAGGGTCTACAGTAATTTCTGGAACCTCGGAGGGGACAAGGCTGCAGCGTATCCTGGACATATTTTTACTGTCATTTTTTTGTCATTAGAAATCCTTCTTTACAATCAAATTGAACAATTAAATGAGGAGGACTTTCCCTTTCTACTTGTCTTTGGTGTGCCAATTAAAAGTTATTTATTTGATCAAGCACGCAAACTCACAAAACCTGAACAAGGTCAACCTTACTTTAGCAAATAACACTTTAACACATTTGCACAAGGGGTCCTTCATTCAAAATTCAAATAGCAGTTTACCATTTTAACACATTAAGCATTTACAACAGGTTGCATGAATCCCCCTATTATCGTCAAGTGCTGAAATAGGCCTACAATAATTTTAGGTTAGGCCTAGAAAGTAGTTTTAAGTTTAGGCCTAATCTAAAATTATTGTATGTATGTTGCCGTTAAGACAGGTAAAATAAATTACAAATACACACAATAATTTTAGGTTAAGACTAGACCGATGAACAAACATTTAATGATTATTGGATGTATTTACAATGAATGGACATTTAACTGTGTTTACCATCTTAGGTTTGATGTTATAATTAATTGTACACCTTTATTATAACATTGAACGTATAGAAACAGTAAATATGAGTTTAAAAAACAATCTAATAGTAAGAAAATTGAAAGATTAAAAATTAATTGTGTGTGTATGTTGCCGTTAAGGCTGGTAAAAGAATTGAAGAAAAGGCGTGATGAACTTCGTTCCTGAGGGGGCTCCCACGACCGCACTGTCCGCACACATTTACTTTGTTTTAATCAGGGAAATGACGAAACACGAGGTGGAGCTTTCACTTCTTCTTGAAAGAAGATGGAAGTCTTTCTTCGGTTTGTTAGTGATCAGGGTATCACACTGGAAATGCAGAGGACGTACATTTAGGTAGGTCGGTAGGTCCACTGTGTGCAAAACAATTATTGACAATGTTATCCTATAATTTTTAATGAGCAATTCTTGTATCTATCTTCGTATCTTTGTATCTGTTGCTAATCTCGAAAACGGCTCTAACGATTTTGATGAAAATTTGATTATAGGTGTTTTTTGACGTCAGGAATCGAATGCGCTGGGTCTTATGTCTGCAAAAATTCGCATAAAATTTAAACTCCGAACATATTTTTATACCACCTTTAAGTCACTTGAAGGCTAATAGATACAATTTCTTTTTATACCACCTTTAAAGTCACTAAGTATTCGAATTGATAGATTATAGATACAATCCAGATGTTAAGACATACTGAGCGATGCTCGGTCACCCAGGTACAAACGAGCCATCTGAGGCCTTAGGCCGAGGCGGGGTTGGGACGCGAAGCGTCCAGAGGCAGAGCCTCTAGTGAATATAATAGATCACGGTTACCGTGGAATAAATGTTAAGCTACGTGGTAGGATTAATTTTCCATCAACCCAGGTTAAAATGAATGATGCAAACCTTATGTGGCAGAGGAAATTTCTTTAGAGACTGTACATACATTGAAACTTTATCGGGACTTAAAACCAAACTCGGTACACTAGTAACCCACAAATTACTTTTCGTGCATATGTTTGTAAGAGTGACATTTCCCAGCGATTAATTATTAAATAATAATAAAACTATAGGGCGATTACTTATTCAGATGTATATGCATAACTTTGAAATTGGATAATATTGTATACATGTTTTACGTAGAAAATCAAAGTGTCGAAATGTAATAACTTATAACTTTCACACAGTTTTAAAAAAATAAACATTTTCACTGTCACTCCTTTGTCTTTCTCCCCCGTATCGTATAGGATCAACAATATTGTTTTGTATATACATCAAACTTCACTAATATATCTAAGAGTTTTCCAAATTAAAGTTGGTACTGTGTTTCTTTTATTGAACTAACAATAATTATGTGTGATTGAAATTGAGTAATTTTAATTGATATTTTTAACTGCTTATTAATTTTTATTAAAGATCCATTGCCTTTATAAAGAATCAATAAGATTAACTAAATTTAATGTATCTAGTATAAATATAATAAATACAAAATTGTACTTAAATTACAGTAAAGCCAAAATAAAGTACGATCATAAGTGTTAACATTTTAAATTCCAGTAAACTACTTTAAGATAACACTGAGTTACCTTATTTACATTCCGCCACGTTACTTCTTCCTTGTTATAACACTTACGGTACGCGTTTCAGAGCATCTGCTCCATCTTCGGAGTTTTTTTACTCACTTAAGATCGTTAATACATTAAAATTGAACAAAATTGCGGAACAACTTACAACTACTTAATCTTCAACAACTTCAAATAACACTTAATGGACATATAACACGACACACGGGATGTGCATCGTATCAATGTCGTATTAACAATAATATTGTTAAATTTTAATGTATTAACGATCTCAAGTGAGTGAAAAAACTCAGAAGATGTAGCAGATGCTTTAAAACGCGTAACAAGAAAGAAGTCACGTGGCAGAACCTATATAAGTTAACTCATTGTTTAAAACAATTGTTACTTGGATACTAAACAGACACGACTTTAATTATTTTAAATTATAAATCACTAACTTGCCAACGCTGAATGTAAAAAAGTACGGTAATTAAATTATAGAGTTCATTTATTTTGTTCTGTATTTCTTAAAGTAAAAAATGATTTTTTATTTGCTGATTATTTAGAAAGCCATTAAATGAAATTTCAAAATTAGTTTGTAACCACCTTTACTGAAACGTTTCGAACTCATTATTTTTCCCAATTAAAACTTTTACACAATTATACAAATATTTTTCTACGATTAAAAAATGTATAGAATTTTAATTATTTTATCATTTCAAATCAGGGCCGGCGCAAGGACCATGCGGAACATGCGGACGCATGGGGCGCCACCAGGGAGGGGGCGCCGACGCGCCAGCAAAAAGTTCAAGACCAAGGCGCCTTCAAAATTTTCCGAAATTTTTTTTGCACCGAAAAATGTTTGCCTAAAGACGTGGCCGCCCTTTTCGGGTTTTAAAAGAAACTCCCTATTTCTGTTTAGCGCTTTTATAGGGACAGACAATCTACACCGCTATAGGGCACCATCCTTTCAGAGTCGGCGCCCTTTAGTTTCAGTGAAAAATTCGCCCCCCCCCCTCCTAAAGACGCGACCTCCCCGACCGCCCTTTTCGGGAATTAAAATAAATGCCATATTTCTTTTTGGCGCCTCTTTACGGACACAAAAGACCACATACACTAGTTTAGGGCGCCATCCTTTCGAAATCGGCGCCCTTTGGTTTCAGTGAAAAATTCGCTCTCTTAA
>JAGFPH010001843.1:139671-172789 GCA_018207615.1 Philaenus spumarius
AAAATACATTTACACACAGTTCTTCCTCCTTAACGAGCGTATATTCTACTCTTCATTGGGTTTATAAAAATATGTTTAATGTGCATTTATTATAAAGTATACTTACACTGATAATATAAACAAGACAATAATTATAAATACAACCAACGAAGCGACAATTTTTAACTCAAGGCTGTTCTCGTTTATTTTCCAGCAAAATATTATGTGTGTTTTGCACTAGGCAGTGTATATGTACTTGCATGTGGCGACCGGATATGTGCACGCTTATGAAACTACAGATGGATGGATAAAAGTGTATTGTATGATATTGTAAAATACGTACATGTTACCGAAGTAAAATATGGATTAGCATTTTGCGCCGTTTATTTACTAAATATAAATTTTTAAAAGTATTTAACTGTAGATAGTAAACAATTCATTATTAAATAATGTATAAGTTAACTTTTATAGCCTATAACTTTGTACAAATAATACTCGCAATCTTTCCCCTAAAAATGTAATCATCTGAAAGTAACTCATCTAAGCTCCTATAGTCTCGTCTGTTATGAGCAATCTCTCTACGGTAATATTTTCAATTTGTTAATTTATTTTGAAATCCATTCATCAAACATAGAAATCATTTCAGTTTTTGAAGTGTAAACTTCTTCAGGCGCACCGCCATTTTCACAAGATTTTTGTAAAAATTTGTGTCAAGATTATTAATTTCTTACTTCAGTTACCATAACCAATATGTTTCTGGAGTTCGATGATACTAATGATTAAGGTTAGGGAATAATCCTATTACTTTAAATGAGCAATTCTTGTATCTATCTATCTTTGTATCTTTGTATCTGTCGCGGATCTCGAAAACGGCTCTAACGAATTCAAAGAAATTTTGTGTTTAGGTGTAGTTTTGATTTTTAAGTACACCCATATAGTTGTATTTCGTGTAAAAGCCCAATTTTTTTATAAAATCTAATTTAAAAGTTGAAAATTTTTAACATAGGGTCTTATGGGTTGCCATGTTGGTTACAAAATAACAAGGAAATAGTAAATAAAGCGATCAAAACAGCTGTTTATAAACAAGCAAATTTATACTGTTTTATCAGCTGTTCATTGAATAGTTTTTAATTACTGTTAAAAAAAAACAAGCTAATTTGTACTGTTTTAGCACGTTGAAATTAGAATAAATTGGGCCTGATTTAACAATTTATTTTGTCAAAAAAAAAAAAGAGGTAAACTTGGCAAAGATGGATAAATTCTAATAGTCAATTTTGTAATATAGGCCTGGCTCATTTCTGAAATATAGTATTGAGGTTATGTTAATCCTGCAATAATTTTTACTACTATATTTAGGCCCGGTTTCAAAACTTTAGTTGACAGAAGATAGTAGAACTAGGACTAAAATCGTAGTGAAAGCCTCTTACGTTTCTAAATCATGTATTTGAGGTTATAATTATCGTTGAAATCTTGTGATTATTTTTAATATATTTAAGCCTGGTTTCATAATTTTACAAACCTATGTACAAACGAGCCAAAGATTAACGAGATTCTGTAGCGAATTTTACAACTGCGAGCGAAGCGAAGCAGCCATCTGAGGCCGAAGGCCGAGGCGGGATTGCGACGCGAAGCGTCCAGGGGCAAAGCCCCTAGTTATGTTAAAAAGCAATAATTATGTCAAATAATGTAAATAATATGTAGCATGTAAAATTAACAGAATAAAACTAGAATACAGAATCCCACATCTAATACGTTTATTAATTGAAACACATTTCAACGTCAATAAATGTATCCTATTACTTTAAATGAGCAATTCTTGTATCTATCTTTGTATCTTTGTATCTGTCGCGGATCTCGAAAACGGCTCTAACGATGTTGATGAAAATTTGCATACAGGGGTTACTTGACGTCAGGAATTGAATGCGCTAGGTCTTATGTCTCCAAAAACCCGCATAAAGTCTGAAAAATGCGCATAAAATTTAAAATCTGAACTTCTTTTTATACCATCTTTCAAGTCACTTAGAAGGCGAATAGGTACAGCTTCTTTTTATACCTCCTTCAAAGTCACTAAATATTCGAATAGATACATTATAGATACAATCCAGATGTTAAAAATACTGAACGATGCTCGTTCACCCAGGTACAAACGAGCCAAAGATTAGCGAGAGCCTTTAGAGAGTTTTCCAACTGCGAGCGAATCGAAGCAGCCATCTGAGGCCTTAGGCCGAGGCGGGGTTGGGACGCGAAGCCCCTAGTTAATTATTAAACGAAGTTTTCTAGCAAGTATGTCTTCTCACATGTCAAGCTCAACATTTACTAATACGAATGTAAGCTATTTGATTTTTTAAAATAAAATATAATATTATTTATAATATAATGATATTATATTATTTATAATATAAAAAATATAATATTATTTATATAATTATAATATTTTTTAATTTTTCAAATTAATTTTATGTATAATTTCATACCCGAATACGATTTATATCATAATATTATTATATGAATATAGTACCGCAAAAAAGTATCAAGTAGTAGTTATGAAATAAAAAGTAAACAATAAAACGATTTATAACAAATCATTAATAAAAGTAATTTACACTAAATTAAAAATGCATAAGTTAATAGTCTGTTAGTTATTCAACTTGTAATTAAGGGGTTTTTGATTAACGTCTTATACTACATGGCAGTTTGACTAATAACAATATACAGCATGTGTTATTTTCCAATTACATGGTCTTGTTGCCAGGTTGACTAAAATGAGACGAGGGAAAACAGTAAAACGGAAGTAAATATGACCCCAATAACTGGGTTTATCCCTACGCAATTGTTTTGCAAATTCAAACTGTAGCTGACTGAAAGTATGATTTTTGAAACTTTCGACAACTCTGCTTTTAAGTAAACACATTTTAATGTTGACGTAGATTATAAATAATCCTTAATTCACCCTAAAGTAGTTGCTACCACCCTATAAATCCTGGTTACGTTAGAGTTATAATTAAATTACAAGTGAAAAAACATGGACCAAGACCGGGATTTGAACCCAGGACCTTTTACCTTTCCGTGGTAACAATCTACCAACTGAAGTAAAGGCCCTGGGTTCAAATCTCGGTCTTGGTCCTTGTTTTTTCACTTGTAATTTAATTAATTTAACCCTTGCTGAGGAAGCGTGTAAGCAGGTAATTTATTACGTTAGAACTTGACGAAAACAATATGACATTACAAACAAAATGTATTTTGTACAAAGGTAGGCTCTATATCTGTAGTTGCAGTAGAAAAAGTTTTGAAGGTGGAACTAATTGCAACACAAATGATGGGTAACACGCTCCTGATCAATATACTTCAAAATTTACTCGCTTGAAAAACATCAATTTATTAAAAAATTAATAAATAGTAATAGGTCTATGTGGTATCAAATTACAGGAAATTTCATGCTTAAAAAGAATATGATATTGAATAAGATATTAAAATTAACAAAGTAATGAAGCCAAAAGATTGAATGAGAAACCCCCTATTATGTAACCTTCGATCAGTGCTTGTGGATTAAGGCAAAGAACGTTATAAGCGCTAATCACAAAGGAGAATTTGATTATGTGGTAATCCGACTTGGTGGGTTTCACATACTAATGTCTTTTCTCTGGGATATCTAATTTACTGATGGCTGGATCAGGCAGGCATAAAAAGAGTTTTGCTGTTTATGTTGAAAATTCAATTCCCTACATGTAAAGCGTATTCGTGGGCTTTTAGAGACAATTTTCTAGTTTCTTCGGCTCTCACTGCTGTAATTGCAGCAGATGTATTGAAGTGCAGCCTACCAGTTGAAGTAACTGCAGATTCAAATTTGAAGAAGCTTTAAACATAGCCCTGGAACATATGTCATTGTAGTAGCTGATAATACTGCTATGTCATAACGCGGTCTGCCACACAATCTGATAAAGTTCGTGACATTCAAGCCGTGCAACGGTCTATTGGAGAGGAGGCTTGCAAAACTTTACTTTTTGTTCACGCATTAAAATTGTGTGACACCAAAAGCGTTATTTGGCAGAATTAAATCCTCTGCTTTCAAGGATATAATAAAATCCCAAATCTTATGGGAACGGGCTTCCAATTGTGGGTCATCCGAAGATGTTTCTAAGTAATTGGTTGTAAATTAATGTGTTGTGTCACTATACAGGGTGAGTTTTAATATCCTGGCACACTTAGATATAATTTAAACGGCCTGAAATATCAATGTGAGACCTTGACCATACCTATTATAACATTTCTTTTACCTTTTATGTGGTTAAACATTTTTCCTCCCTATTCTAAAGGGGGGCAACTTAAAATTTTCAAATGCAAACCCCCATCATGTGACCCCTCTTGTTTGCGCCATTTGATTTTTTTTATGCCATTTAAAATAAGGGGTCACATGATGGGGGTTTGCATTTGAAAATTTTAAGTTGCCCCCCTTTAGAATAGGGAGGCGAAATGTTTAACCACCTAAAAAAGTAAAAGAAATGTTATAATAGGTATGGTCAAGGTCTCACATTGATATCTCAGGCCGTTTAAATTATATCCAGGTGTGCCTGGACATAAACCTCATCCTGTGTATGGAGGTAATGTCGACACAAGGTACCTGAATGTGCTTAGTTATGAACAATACGTTAGGAAAATAGCTTCGGCTAAAAAGGAATTTGATATAGCTCGTTTGGCTTCAGCGAGATACCACTCACTTCAAGTGCAATTGCAAGTTTTTATTTCGTCAAATCCTGATATGCCAACCTCTGGTCCTACACAATGAGGTTGGCAGTTGGTTGATTGAAAATTTCAGCCGATAGCAACAGACTTGAGCCCAGCACCAGAAATACTTTCAAATATGACTAAATGTGCCTCCCAAACTACAATTAATTGAAGTTAACACCATGAATGTCGCCGATATGGGTTTCCACGTTCCGTAGTTTTTAAAAAATGTTGTGGAAATGACTGTACAAACACGGGAGAGAGTTTTAAGATAGATCAAGATCAGGTTGAGATTTGATTTTAATGAAATAAACCCATTTATTCAATGGAATCCAAATCAACTTTTTCAAATTATACATTTTGTTTAGTGATAAATTTTAACTTTAAATAACTAAAATTGCTATTATTTTCAATTGTGAGAGAAGTAAAAGCTAAGTATATGTTTTTAAAATGTTTGTTAAAATTAATACAAATATTATTTTCAATACTGCAAAACTTTTCAGTTTTTGGCACCATTTAGGTTTTCCTTTTATTTAAAAAAAAATCCAATATCATATTATTTTTCAGCATGAAATTGTCTTTAGTTTGATGCCATACACGATTGTTTTAAATTTGTTAAGTTTTTCCAAGGTGGCAGACAAAAACGCATTTTGCACGACAGTACGGATGTATATTTTTAGGATGTTGATTAGGAGCTAATAATTTTGCATTTTTGTAGCAATTAGTCTACTGCATTACTGTCTCTACTTCCTAAAGGAACTCATAACGTGAAGAAAACGAACACAATAAAACCAAAATGTATTCTGTACTAAAGCAACCTCTACCTCTACACCTTATCGATCCTAGCCTACCAATAAAATATTTAACTTAAAACTTGAAGAACACGAACACATTAAAAACGTATTTTGTTCTAAAGTAGCCTCTACCTCCACACCTTATCGATCCTACCAGTCCGCAGAAGAATCAAAATAGAATTTACAAGAACCGTTCTAAAAATGTAATAACTTAACTCTATAAATAACGAAATATTTCATTGTGTGACTATTGTTGTTGTGTGACAAATTCTGTAACGCAATGCGTGTTTCCTTGAAATGTAGCCTTTATCTGCAGCGTTAGTTTTAGAGCAGCCGCATAGCAGAGGGATTTCTGATTGGCGCAATGATGTAAATTCTCCCCATGGAAATAATTCCGACTGTGATAGTGGGCATGAATATATGACCTGTGAGCTTCGTTAAAACCTGTCCCCTAACAAAACATTGCTTATTTAAATTTTGTAGGCGCTAATAGGCCTAACTACTTGTTCATCCCAAATAACAATGTACACTTCACATTCAGCTACTGTATTATTATTAGTCTATTATATTAGATTAATAAGTTATATATTGATCAGAAAAACAAGTTGTGCAATAATTATAACCTAAAACTATTTCACAAAACTTCAAAAGTTATAAAATTTATATTTTTTAAATTGTCCAAATTTCATAGTTAAAAAAATTACATTACTAGGTAAAGATTACGAGAAAAAGCAATATTTTAATAAGAAATCTAGAATACTCATAAGTGGGTATGAGTGTTTAACTCTGTTAAAAATTAAATTGTTTTTGCTAGAAAAATGCTATTGTTACTTTATTTGTCCCCCTGAAAGATTGTTTTAGGTTAATTATTTTGAATTGTAAAATTTTTAATGTAAAATTATACATGCTGAATATAAACGGTAAAAACATTATTATTATTATTGTATTTTATGTATGTTTAAAATGTGTTCCGTCTTCCTTATCTTATTTCAGAATCAAGAATTTGGCCTCACACTTGAGGGATAATACTGAATGTTGCTAATAATATCAAATGCAAATTAAAACATCAGAAATAGTAAATCAGGTACCTTTAGTCCATTACTACCATACTATTAATTTTTGTATTGTTTTAAAGTGTGTTCAATTTATTTAATTTTCACATTGGTTTATACTGCTTCGTAAATCCATTTATTTTGCACTTTCCGTAATGTTGTACATAAACCAAAATGTAAGGCCTCAAACTTAAGAGAAAATAATATGGAAGTTTACAAATAATTAAAAAAAAAATAGTCTGTTAAGTAAGTTAGTAAAACAGAAGTGCTATTTGTGTATTTAAAATATTTATCTCTTTAAAAAGCATTGCTTAACCAATTAGGTTTTAATTGTTGGCACAATACTCATTTTCAAGTAGCCAAATCCATAGTCTGAATAATTTGTATTTTATATTTTTCATACTATTTGTCTTAGCCTAACTGGATTGTTTATAAATATATATATATTTACGATCTGTCGTTACAATCCTGATTTTTCGTCGTTTTTAAATGACGGCCGTTTCAACTATTTTATTTAAATTCCAGCTGTTCGCACACTTGGAACTTTGTCACAAATAAAAACAATTAAAACACTTATACATACATGACACTTAATGTACTTAATGTACATTACAAACTACTTCCAAGTGTGCAAACAGCTGGAATTTGAAAATGACTTAATAAAATAGTCGAAACGGCCGTAATTTAAAAACGACGAAAAACCAGGATTGTAAAATGATCGTAAAGGTAAAAATATATATTTAAATTTTTGTTTAGGATTGCTCATACCTTCATTATAACTTTTGTTATATTGCAAATTTATGTTTAAGTTAAAATTAAATTTCTAAAAATCAATTAAAGTGTTTTACATTGGGATTTAAGAGATAGAAATATTTCCACCTATTTTTGCTAATTCGTTTCTTTTTCATCGGGATCTTTTTGAAATATATACAAACTACGTCTGACAGTTATATTCCCCCCCACCCCATACTTAGGGAATTCAAGATCACACTATCCATTTCATCTTCAATACTAAAAAAACTGCTATCAAAAATATCGATTCTTGTATTTACATTCTTGAACTTTGGTGACATTAAATTATTTTAAAATTTACTTCAGAGGCATACAACTGACTGACATACAGAGAGAACAATTTTATGTCAGGTGTGTATGAAACATTCAATCTCTTCCTTCTGAAAGCAAAAGCAAATGTTTTATACATACTGTATTTGGGTAATTCATTAATCTAAAATGTCGAACAGATTTTTATAACGACATTTTTGATTAATCTATATTACTACTTGTCAAACAAGCATGTAATAAATCTGATAGAAATTATAATGTATTGGCATGTGCGGGAAAAAATGTCCACCTTTTGAAATCCAAGAAAACATATTGTTAAGTACAACTTGTTGAGCTTACCGCCTAATAGTCTATTTTCAGCGAACACAACGACCGTTTCGGCTATTCAGCCATTCTCAAGTTAGGGACCACTGTCCTTCGTCACTAATTATAAAAACACACTATGTAACATAAAAAAAAAAACAACACACACACTTTTACACACGAGTACACTACTATACGCTCGCAAATGCGATGGGTCCACTGTCCACGACTAGACTGCATATTGTGGCTATCGGAAATTTTACATTTTAATATATATGCGGGGAATCAAAATAAAATTGCGTACTTACAGAGTAGGGTAATGAAATTATTCACACTTTCTTCTTAAAAGGAATTCTGTTTTTATATTGTTATTGGAATACCTTAAACTTCATTGTATCATTTTTAGAAGACTGCACTGTTAGAAAGGCTTGTTATTTGTATAAGTTAAAGTTAGTATCACACTAAAAGTTAAACGTAAAATCAGAAGCGCAGATAATATTATTGTGGCATGAAAAAGCACAGAAGATAAAGGCGAGTGTAACATTTTTAAATGTCAACAATATCTGTTGTACCGTAAGCTTAAAGCAGAAACAGATTTGGAAATGATTAATCATTAATTACCTTATACGGGACACCCTGTAAATATAAAACAACACATGGATTAATATTAGTCACTTTTGACATACAATTTATTAATTATTATACAAGATCATGCTCTAATTGAAGTTGTTTATAATTTTATAAATAAAAATAAACAAAACAATTGTTAGGATCAAATCCATAGTGTTAAAATAAAAATATTAATATCACTTGTATCGTAATCTTCCAAACCAAACTGAGATTTTGTATGTGCTGAATAATGTCACATAAATATTTTTAAAACATTTGAGGCTACAAAATATTGTTACGGTTCAACGTTTTACCAATTTTATACCACTAATGAAACTAATGCAAAAGAACGGACATCGATAAAACTATTATAGATGACATTTAAATTCAGAAAAACAAAAGTGAAGACTGTACAATGTATAATCCTTAAACATTGGAGAAATTAAAACGTTTTGCTGCAGTCAAATCAATTTAAGTAATTGTTTCGATATTTGATAAGTTGACAATAACTTTTCGCATCTTTATTTATTTAAAACAGAAAAGATTTTACTATTTTAATTTCAACAAACAGTATATGTTAATTGGTTATGTTTTAATATATTATATAAAATAAACTGCACAAATAAAACTCAAATATATTAATTACAATAAGTAAACATATCAAGAATGAAACAAATAACATCACATATCAGTTCTTCATATTAGTAGTACATATTATATTATTTAACACAAAACTAACAAGTAAATATTTCCCTCTGAAATAAAGTATGGGTAATTTAGTATTTATTTGCTTTTTTCTTCATATTTATTTAGTATCTCTTTAGCACTTTCTGTTAATGAAATGTAGCTTACTTTATTTTTGTTTGTAATAGTTCAATACCTAACTAAATACTTTAACTTTATTTTATTTTTAAAATGTTAAGGAGTAAAAAATCATAATAATACATAAATATATTTTTTTTAATAGTGATACATGACTGTATGAACGAATTACAATTGAAGTACTCATACTCATAGTGCAATTAATTGTTTAAATATTAATATTTAAATTCTTTATTTTAGTAACATTTTAGTAAATTGTATACTGAAATTTCAGTAAACAAATTTACTACTGAATTAATCATAAATAACGTATAGCAAAAAATACCAATTAATAAAAAAATAAAAAATGAAAAGCAATAACAGAGCAATATTCAAGAATTCTGAGCAATGAACAGCAAATTTGTAACCAATCGTTACAACAATTGAACAATTCATACCGTAAACAGTCTTCATCTTTTAAGTTTATATGTTTACTAATCAAAACAACGAATTCAGTATTTTTACGCATTATTTATTACTTTATCAAAAAAAAAAAAATATTTTATAAAAAGATTAGTTTTCAACAGCACAAACCCTACTTACTTTGAGCACATCTGACTGCATGGAGAGATCTATGGGTATCTTGAGGGGTTCGTGGAAGCAACATTTTGCACAACAATTACACAATGGCATTATGACGGGTTGTTTTACACTTTCACTCACTAACTTCCAGCATTGTACATTCACAAGATCACAGTTTTAAATGTCTGTCTTTAAGGACGGACGCAGTTCGACTGAGGGGGGATATTTCTGTAGCTGGCGAGAGACCTGCTAAACTCTTTGGCTCCGTCTGAACAACACGACCTTCCCAATGTAAGATTATCTTTTACTACATCATCATCTTGCACTAAGCAACATCATAGTCAGTTGATAGATATTATTGTTTGTAAAAGTCGGTTAGATCTTGTTCATTCATTCTGGAGATCTGTTACTATCGCTTGAATTAAATCTTATGATTATTTTCCAAAGTATCATTTCTAGCTGTTATGGAAGGTTCCGAGTAAACATCAAGTGATATATTCCGACCTCATAATTCAAATTTAAAAATAATGTAACAGGTAAACAAATGTGCACAGGTGGCATTTTAAATTAAGTAGCTTACTGCAAATGTAGAATACAATTAATTTTAAACTAAGTACTCTGATGCTTTAACAAACTTTTTTTAAATCAATTTGCGAAATTATAAACGGGGTTTCTGGTATATTTCCAATACGCATCATTTTAACGCGACTATTATAATTTGCATGTAAAGGTATTTTCAGCATGTGTTAAAGTCATGTTTAAGATTGTAGTCAGCCATATAATTTTTTCATCGGAAGGTGATAGTTTATTTTGTACAACAATTTAACCAGAAGTTTAATTAGGGAAACTGATTTTAATTCCTTTTTCGTTGAGGAGTTTAATCCCATTAAGGGTCGGCTCTAGCTGTCGGCCATGTTGGCTGACACTCCATAACACCAATGTTAAATTAAAATCCAAATTTTTCCTTTATTTTTTATCGGATAATTATGAACGATATGTCATTTTAAAGCTATGGCCAATATGCATGCAAATGGCTTTTTCAAAACTAAGAAAAACATTTTGTTTAATATTTATTAACAATTTAAAACATTGATTTTTAATATTTTTTATGTTGTCACTATTAATTATAGCGAAAAACTACCAAGCCATTCGCCTAAAGAATTTCGTCCCCAAGAGTTTGGTAATTTTTTAAAACGCTATTTGAACAATTGCGGGTTTTAAATGGATTTAGGCTGAGCAACGTCCGTGTAACCTTCCGCCGCTCTAGGGTGATTTTAAATATTTTTTACGTTGAACTATTAATTATAGTGAAAAATTACCAAGCCATTCGGAAGAAGAATTTTGTCCCCAAGAGTTTGGTATTTTTTAAAAAACGTTATTGGAACAATTGCTGGTTTTAAATGGATTTAGGATGAACAATGTCCGCAGAACCTACCGCCGCTACACTCGAGTAGCAGGTTGCTTTCTGTTTTACTACAGCCGACCCTTAATGTTTGACAGTGAAGATTCAGTTGAGTGCTGTCATAAATTAAATTGTTACAATGAATTTTTTTTAGCTTGCAAGCTTTTTTCAAAACGCTGTAGCTCTTAAACAAAATGTTCAAACTACTTCAATTTGTCCCGTACTTAAAGTTTAAGGTATATATTTTAATTTGCTTTAAAGTCCAGGGCAGTATCTCTAATAGGTTCCGAAATATAACTTAGTTCTACAGTTGTTCGACTATAGATAATAAACTGTAAGAACTGCTGGTCGGGTCCAAACTCAAACTCACAACAGAAATTAAGATGTTTAAACATTAAAAATAATCAGCTGATCTCGCAATCTGTTTCTCAACTTATCCCAAATCTATTTGTTTCGTGAACAAAAGGATTTTATCAAAATCAGCTTACCCGATTGAATGTCTCATTAAATTACAGTTGAAACTCTGCAACCTTTGAATTTAAAAATTAAAGTTCAATTTAAGATTGTGGACACAATTTTGAACTTGTCTTTAAATAGTTTGTTTTAACCATAAAAAATCATAATTTTACTTTCATGCAAAATATTTACATGTACTTTCAGCACATCCTATATATTTAATACAGACAAACGTCACTGCGTATTTTGGTGAGCGAAGCAAGCAGGAGTAGCCCTCTAGTCATTGTATAAATAATCCGAGATACTATACTACATTTATAACAAATAATATGCTTGCTTATACTAACTCCAAACTAACGCCCATAGTTTATTTCTAAACAAGCATATTATTTAGTTGTAGAAAGATAAATTAATACTATTACAATATTAGCCTACGCTAAACATCAATTTGACTTCTTGAGTGTTTCAACCGACTTCAATAAAACATAAGTTCAATAAAAGTTTCATTTTTAATATTAACAACTACTATATTATTAATTAGTCTACATAGAAATTATATATTTTTAAGGAATACGATAGTATGTTTAGAATAGATACAATGTTTTCTCATATTTTTTATTATCATATAAATATTATTTATATAGGACAAGTAAAACCTTTCCTTATATTTAACATTCAAATCTTACAAATCAATAGTTTAATCAAGACACCAGTACGCCTATATATATATACATTTGCAGATAAAAGTAAACAGATGGCGAATTGTTGGCAACGCCTACTGGATTATAGTGTATTTATTATTAGGGAAGAATGTTTCCGTCAATGGTTTCTACAAACACCACTGAAATATGTGTATGTATAGCAGTTTTGTTGACCAATTAAAACGAAGTGAGATTCATTAATTGCTTTACATTTAGCAATAAAGTTCCTTACACTACTTAACATATGTACGAATATTCAGAATAGCAGACATAAAAGCAATTTTATGTTTTTATCAAAGACGCTGTATGTCTACTCTGAAACGAAATAATAAGGCCTACTTGGTAAATAAAATAAAGTATCCTTCAATTAAAAATTTATGCTCATTTTTTGGTTTCCGTTGGCACAATTATACAACTCTTAGTTTGTCAAAACAGAAATATTTAGATTCAAAGACATTTTATTAATGATGAAAACTCTCAGAAAGTATGTAGCCACTTGTTTTAAAAAGTATTATCAACATTTCATTATTGTAAATGAAACTAACTTGAAATAAATTAAAAGGCAGTTACACCAGAAAAAATCAAACAAACATTACTGTTTTAACCACCTTAAAGAGAGTAAACCACGTAATTAGACTTAGGCCTACTAGTTATCATTTTTCAAAACTTCAAATGAATACGTTTGGTTTATCCCGTAATTTTATAATAAATTAGGCCTAATCAACTCTAATTTTAAATTGTGAGGAAGAGATGACATTAAGTTTAGGTACGTCCTACTTGGCTACATACTTTTTACAATTTTGTGAAATTTTTAAGATGAATGTAAAGTGAATTTTTATCGTTCCGATTGTTTAAAGAAAAAAGAGTTTGTTTGTCTGCCGTCTACATTGTCGATTTTTTGTGGAACTGATAAAGGAATCACAGTGAAATTCTGCATAGTTATAAAGCATGCTAGCATATATTTCAATAATCAAAACTGAAACATATTTAACTATGCATTTTAGGGACCCAAAGTTTAGTAACCAAAATAAAAATGTGTTTGATACAAGGCATTCCCGGATACGTTGCTAAGCCCCAGTTTCCCCTATATTCTCGAAATAACTGAAGTTTTCTAGAAAAAAACTGGTTTTAAATCTTTCACTTGTCCCCACCCCTAATGTGCAATTTGTTCCAGTGTTGGTTATTGCAATTGGTTAATATTTTTAGCTCAGTATATTTAGTACAATACAGTCCATGAGTTGTTTCATGACAAAACGACACTTTCATTATTTAGAGGTGTCACTTTCGATAGAGGTTTAGAGTAAATATAAAAAAACATATGATTGAAAATCAATTATAGATATTTAAGTTGAATATTACACAAGTTCGCATAACACTTACACTTATTAATAAATTGAATAAACTAATTAAAATGTATCAAATACAAATATGCGTTGAAACTCAATAATATTAATAAAGACCACGTGCTACGGAAATGACTTGCACCAATGAGTTGAATGTTCCCAATTTCTGTTGGCACTATCACTTAGCCTACTTTCGGAAGAGAACGAAAACATAAAACAAACCATAAATACATAACGTTAGAGATTAAAACAACATATAGAGGTCCGATTGTCAAATAATTTACGCCCACTGAACCAACTTGAATCGTCAAACTGTTGGTTCTGTTTTGCTTCTGGGCCAATAACAAATTTAATAGTAGTTTCAACTATCTGCTTGTCAGTTGTATTTACTTTCTTTATTTAGACGTCCTTTTGTTTGAGTTTGGGATTTTAGATTTCATCTACATAGGCAGGAACTTTGCTCTCTTTAAACTATTCAAATAACAAAACTTATGTATGTAGAGCAGGATTTAATTATTGAGAATTACTTTGCCGTAAATACCTTAACGCCCATAGATTCTTGAGTTGGTGTTCCTATTCAATTCTTCTTATTAGAGTTATCAATTATAACCCCGTAAAAAAGTGTTTATTTGGTCTGGTCACTGACCTTTGATGAACTATTTAATGGACGCAGGAATACAATTTAGATTACTGCATCAAAGACGCTCTAAATTGCACACCTCGATAAAATGACTCAATAAAATGTCTATCGTTTATTGATATTCTGGATGCATTTGTTCGCTTTCTCAACAGTGGTGACATTTATTGTTCATAAAGTGAAAATTAAGTTTTATTTTATGATGTTTTTTTTTTGTTTGAGTAAAATTCCCATCTAGACCTATGTTCATTAAAAAATGTAAATGACTGTCAAATATAATCAGCAAAGGAAATCAATTGATCATTTCTTATAAATTGTGCCTTTTTCTTCTAATTAGACCTAACGTGCGAAATTTCAACTCTCTGTATTATTTACAATTCAAGAGATGTTCTAGTTTGCTTGTTAAAAATTCAAAATAGCGCGATGGAATAGTAGGCCAATTTTAAAACATGTTTTTGTATGAATAGTTTTCTTAGTTTTGTTGCGAAGAATCACTCCTTAAGTTTTGGAAGTATTCGTATACACACTATAAATACATTTAAAATAATTTACACCAACATTTCGATCAAAATAATATATAGCCTAGTTTTAATATTAATTTCGTGACACTTTCTCTTGGGCGCGCGCCCTATCTTGACTTGCGCTCTAGGTCATAGGCTAGAGGTAAATTTGCCCTGGACCTGGATTTGCATGAGATTAAAACAATTCGTGCGTCTGTTTGACTGTGAACTTTCAAATCTAGACCAGCTGATACAACTATAGAGCTTTGTATTATATGTATAAAGGTAACATGAAAGTGTTAGTTTATGTTTAATAAAAATATTGTGTTTCTAAAACGTAACAAATGGTTGTCAGTGAGTGCTGTGAATAGTGAACCTCAGCCTGTATACGTTGGCGTTATCCAGGGGCCTTTTCTGTTCTGATTTATATAAATAACTTGCCTAAAATCAATACTGAAGAGAGTTTTTATCTTTTTGCTGAAGATACTGTTATTTTACTCAAAGCGAATAGCTAGAGTGAACTACAAGGGAAGGTCTAAAAATATATTGTGTACAGGTAAACAAAATTGTAGCCCTTAGGTCTAAAAGTGATTGTTTTATTGAGGTCTTTATTAATGTTTTACATTAAATTCAAATGGGAATTACCTAAATAAACTTTGTATCTGTAGTAACATTGATAGTGTTGTTTCATAAAAATTCTTAGGTGTCTTGTTAACATTGGTCAGCACATGTTGGCTATTTGGGTTGGAAAATTGGAAAATGAAGCTGTTTTTTACTTGATTGAACTTGAGATTACTTCAAAAGTAAAAAGTTAAAAAATAAAAAATCTGCACGGTTGTGAGGGTTGGGGAGAGATTATTGTGAGGCCGCAATTTCTTTCTAATATGTATGTCTATTTTTATTTCTCCTTCAACAGTATTTATGCATGAGCGCTGTCTTGATGTTATTGTTTTAGTTCTGATCATATTTATACTTTTTGTACGTTCGTTTTAATTTCTATGGTCTTTTTTCTGTATTAATTGTTATTATAAAGGTATGTCGTGCACTACTGTATTCCACGCACTGGCCCAAATGTAAGCACTAATTCATGATGTGCAGATATATTTTTTTAATAATTTTATATAAAATTGTATAGAAATCACAAAATACAAATAAATAAAATAAAGTTAGACGCATAGTTGATATTGACTAGGCTACTCAATTTATAACAATTATCAAAGACAATATATTCGATTAACCGTAAAGTTGGTACATGAATTGATTGCTATTTAATCAGAACTAAAAACTGTTTTGCTTTCAGTAGTTCAACGTTCAATGAATCATCGCTTTGTTATTGAAGCAAAATAGTTTACAATCTTGTAAAATTCTTTGCATTGAGTTGAAACACTAAATCATGCAAGTCACCACAATCAGTAGCAGGTAAAACAAATTACAGTACACGAAAACTTGTATTGTAAGTGTTCCATACCATAGGGTTTTAAATACTTTAAAAAAATGTACCCCATTTATAGGATATGCATTGAGATACCAACAGAGAAACATAGTGTTTGATATGTTCACGAGATATCAAAAATGTCAAAGATAAAATAACATCTCTGTTCAAACAACAAATAATATTTCTTGAACTATTCTAAAAATAAAAACTCCATATTGCATATGCCACTCTCGACTTTAGTACAATACCCACCATAGTTTAACGGTAATAAAACGGATGGTTATTTAAACGTTAAATGACAAAATATTACTCGGAAATCGTAGAATAAAGAATATGCTTCGACTATGTGCACCTGTGTTTCCTGAAAACGAGGCACTGTCACTAGTTGAATGCACAGTTAACATTATTCAAACATAATTTTACAGTGACGGCGACTTAATAACGCAAATTAGGTAATAAAATGTTATCAGTAGAGATTGACAATAAGATGGGATAGTGCAGTGGATGTCTTAACGGAAGACCTCGGCTAAATTTGAGAAACTGCCAGGCTGAACAATAAAACAAAGACGCTGCTTTATTTTCGTGTTCTTCTTTTAACAAAGTACGACCTCGCATTCGTTCTTCTGTAGACGTACGTGAAAACATGTAATTCTACCTACAACAAATTAGCACAATAGGCGCGTGCAATTGTCAATATTTACAAATAACAAAGGAAAATGAAAATCTAAAACTACTAGTGCCATTAGGACTAAAACTTCTAGTCCTTATAAATCTAGAAAATAGGTAAAAGAAAGTAGATTTAATTATTACAATAATTTAAATTTTCAAAGTAGTAATTTATTATTGTGTACCAAATCTCAATAAATGTCATGTTCACATTAATCATATTATGTAAAATATTGCTCTGCATACAATTTTCTGCCTCGTCCCTTTTCGCACCCAAAAATGATTCCGCAATCCTTTTAAATTTATCGAAATTAAAATAAGAGCTAGAGATATCAATGACTACATATCAATAAGACGAAAATAAGTGCCAATGTTAAAAATTCAGAAGTGTGTTTGCGCAATCGGCCGCTAGGAGTCTACGGTCACGGTCACATGACAGTCGGACCTCTCTGTCTCTCTTCCTCTTTCCATCCCTGCCCCACACTCAGCCGGCAAAAACGCTCTCTGAGAGCTCCTAGCGGCTGATGGCGCAAACTCACTTTTATACCTACTTTCCTAGTCTGAATCCTACCCTTTTAAACTGTTCGTCATATCGATATGTAGTCATTGGTGATATAATCTAACTTTATAATGCAATTTACATATCATATATAATGTCAAATTGTGTTTTGGCTAAAACGTTATCGGACCCAAACAATCCTGCACAGACATAAATAGCAATACTAACCTGTATGTTAGGTTGTGCGAACTACCTTCAGGTTTATTGCTGCTGTAACAGCTATAAAGTATGTGCCAAAATAAACAGTGATGAAATTGTAATAGTTTCAAATGATTTATTTTTAGACAAATGCACAAAGTAAAACGAAGTTGAAAACTTTAGTTTTAAACGTACATGTTAAGTTTTAGGCAATTCTAATAGCGTTATTGAAGAGCTTCGAACATGTTGCTTAAAAGGAGTTGTTGTATGCTTTTAACGAGCTCCGCTTTAGTAGTCGGTGCCTCATTTCAGAGTATGCTCTATTTCATCATTCCCCACACGTAAGCGTCAGATGGGGAAAGGTCGGGGAAGTGGGATGGGTATGGAAAGTGTGTTCCTAGGGAAATCAGGCGGTCGTCAAACTTTCTCTGAAGTAAAGTAGTATTGGAGTCTTCTAGCTGGAACCTCTGGGAACCAAAAGCCGTAATGTTCCAGAATCACGACAAACCCTCTTCGTATCTCTCGAGAAAAGGTTGAAGGATGATCTCTCTCTGTCACGTACCTGGTTTACAGTAACGGCATACCTTTAACGACATACGGACCCAGTGTGCATTTCCCTTCGCACCATATACAGCGCACCATACTGCTATGCGCTCACTTTGTTGTGGCTTCTTTCTCTACGACATCGTTAGTACGTTGAAGAAAGTGTTGTTAGCTTGAGAAGCACATGACTTTAAATACAGTCTTAGAAATAGATCGAAATGGGTTCACAAAATAAACAAAAAACGAGAAACCTTTGGTGAGTACCACCATTTAATGCGCGATCTGAAGTTGATGGAAACAATTATCACTTCAAAAGATGCTAAACAACAGCCAGTGAGTATGGTACAAGGGGCCTGGAGCACAGCGCCTTCCCTTGTTGCGAGCGAGCGATCTGCGTGGACGCGTACAAGACGTCCGCGGACGTCCATGTACGCCTGTATGAATGGCCCATTAAAATACATGTTAAGCAACTCTTTTCCATTCCCATCCGTGGACGTCCATGGATGCCGGTGTGAAATGGCCTTAAGTCAAAACACTACCCGTACGCCGGCCGGAACAAAATTTGTATCATTACGACATTACTTGGCGGCTGTTTGGAATCGTTCTTAAACTCTACAGTAGTTCGCAAAATACGAGGTCTGTCTAAAAAGTATCGGTATTCAACGCTTGAAACAGAGCACGTGCATGCTACGCAGGCATGAAAATGTCTGGACTTGCCATCTGTCGGGAATTGCGCGAGGCTTCTATTGCAGTACTTTTACAGTCATTGCAAAAGAGTGTTCCGAGTAGTGTGCGTCGAAAAGTCATAGAGTTAACGACACAACATTAAGTTCTGCTTCAAATTGGTTAAAACGGAGATAAAACACATGAGATGTTGGTACAAGTGTACAGGCAGAATGCTGTGAATAGGAAATGTGTGTACGATTGGTTTGCACGCTTTCGCGCTGGGAAAGAATCGGTGGAGTACGAACAGTGTTCGGGACGACCATCTACAAGCACGAAGTCGGAAAATATTGAGCGTTGTCGAGTGATGCTAACAAAAGATCGGCGATTAACTCTGCGATTAATAGCAGAAGAAGCGGGTATTAGCAAAGACCCAGTGGGGGGCCATCGTCCATGAAGAATTGGAAAAACGCAAAATTTGTTCACGATTTGTGCCGCACATCCTAACAGATAATCAAAAAGCAAGGCATTTTGAGGCCATTTCATCGATATGTGTGCCTGAGATCCGACTTTTCTGGATTCCATTGTCACAGGAGACGAGACTTGGTGTTACCAGTACGACCCCGAAACGAAAAGACAATCAATGGAGTGGCGGTCACCTTGTTCCCCGCGACAAACAAAAAACCGCGAGGAAAAATCCAAAATGATGACCATGTTAATCACATTTTTTTACAAAGAAGGATTCATCCATATGGAATTAATTAGTTCCTGCTGGCCAAACGTTGAATGCTTGGAGGTTAGGCCATACATGTTCCAGACCGGAAATTCGATGTTACTGCATGAGAATGAACCATCGCATACCAGCATCATTGTATGCCAATTTTTAATTCAGTGTGGCGTGTCAGTTTTGCAACACCCACCGTACTCTCCAGATCTGGCGAATGTCAATTTTCTTTTGTTCCCACGTCTTAAGAAGGCCTTGAAGTGATCACTGTCTGCGGACGTCGAAGAGATTTAGAACCAAGTGACGGAAGTTCTAAAAACGATTCTACGTGAAGACTTCTCCAACAGTTTTGAGGCGCTATACGAACGTTGTCAGAAGTGCGTTTTGTCTGGTGGAGAGTATTTTGAAGGCCAATAAAGGTATATTCCTAATGTACATTCTGTTTTTATCATACCATTCACCGAACTTTTCAGTCAGACCTCGTATAAAAGAAGTAAAATTTTCAAACATGTAATATTACCTCATTACATGTGTACTTTATTATATAATAAGTAGTGTGGTGGCTTTGCCAATAAAGTCGTGGTGTTTAAATTTCATGGCTTGGAAAATATACTACACTAGGTTAAAACACGAATTTAACTTTCATCTTGTGCCTTCCTTTTGCGGTTAAAGTTCCGACACCTATTTTTATATGAGAATATTTTTGGAAACATGAATGATGTGTTAGTTATTAAAATACATCGTATTGAATAATTGTCATACTGTTTTCCACTCTTCGCCACACTAAAGTATACCCTTGGCTGAAGTAAGAAAACTCTAAATTTGTATTCTTCTAAGGTACAACCTCCATATAGTGTTTATAATAATTTTTACTGAATGTTTGATTGGTTGCCCTGTAGACCTAGTAAGCTTGTTGCGTAAGTGGAATGATGCTGTCTGTGATGAGGCGATGATTAAACATCACGCAGTACTACTTGCTAAATGTGTGCCAAACAATTTGCGATCAATAGAATTGTCAGCTGAGAGTGATCAACTGGCACAGATACTTGACAGTTAGAAAATTCCTTTATGTTCTAATCTGTTTTCAATTAATTGCAAAGGGCAAACAAGCTTAGTATAAACTACTCAGACGTACTATTTTATTTTTAATTATAAATAGACTATTAAAAACTTAATTTTTGTTTTACTTTACAATAAGTTGACGGATATATATCTAACATATATATATATCAACTAGATGTAAATCTTTGCCAAATTAATAAATTTAGCTTGCCTATAAAATAAGTAAGTAGTATACAATATAGCTCGAGAAGTACTGGACTGATTGTATTACAGTTTTGGAACCAATTAGTGTTCAACTTCGCCATTGTAAAAAAGTGGGTAGTAAGAAAAAATAAAATTCGTTAATTATGTCTATCAATCTGGCTTTTGTGCTTTTGTGTAGGTAAAAATAGTTATAACTCGTGACGTACTGAACCGATTTGATTAAAATTGGATATTCAATTAGCGTTCAACTTTGTCACATTACAAAAAGTCGTTAACGAAAGTTTTAAATAATATTTATTGATAAGTAGACATAATTTGCTCAACCTTAAGTATTTAACCGATTTTTATTTAACTTGTCCTAAAACATCCACGCAAGCTTTTCCAAAACATAGGAAAAATAACATCCGAATCGGATCAGTGGTTCTCAAGTTAAAAGCTAACATGCATACAGCCTAGACTTTCTTTTTGTTATTCATAGATGGTGCATTTCAGATTATTAAAACCACCTTCTTAACTATCTTTTTCTTTAGTTTGTTGGTTAGATGGTTAGTTATTGAATGAATTTGCAGATTATTTTACAAAACGTTCAAACGTCGTTGCTATATTTGTACAATTTATTTCACAAATCTTCACTTATTGCCTTACTTTCTTATGTGGTACATTGTTCCATAACAGAATTTTACCAACCATCACGCGTCAGAATTATTTCGGACCATGGGCCATATCATTACATCTCTCTCAATTGTTGACCAGGTTTTTCTCAATCCTTCTTCAAGGTTCGAAATTAAAGACCAAGGATCAAGAGGTCTTGTAAGTTTTTAGAACGAAGTTACTGTTGGGGTTAACAAATAGAAAATGTAACGCGTAACTAAAAAAGTGTTATTAATTGGTTGCTATGGAAATGACGAATATAAAATAAGTGTAACGAAAAAGCGTTTCCAAATTGGTTGCTATGGCAATGAATGTAATTACATTCAAGAAACATGTGTTTTGGTTCATCGATTATTTAAGAGACGATCGGTTCCGTCAGGCGTAGTTCAGATATTATCGTCAAGCGCTGAAATACATTCAATAAACATAAAATGTTCATTCATCAGTCTAGGCCTAATCTAAAATTTTTTTTTGTATTTTTAATTAATTTATAACCTTAACCTTAAAAAAGGTTTAAACTTTTAATTGTACAAACTTGTGCATAACATTGGAGAATTTATTTGGCAAATACCAGATATTCATTTTGTTTTAATGCACAACCTAAAAACTCATATTTTGACAATTTGTATATGCAACCAGCTGTTTACAGTAAGACTCGTTTCACAAAATTCGGTTTATGTTCGGTCGCCGTGCATTGCAGTGGCAGAGGACGGCAAGGCGAAGGCATTTCGCCGTGACCATGTAATGTGAAAGAGGATAATAAGTTCTTCTTATTCACTTCATTAAAATAATTTCGTCGATCAGTTTTTTTGTCGTACGGTCAACACCGAATATTTGTAAAAGGAGCCTACCAGTTAGGTTTTTTACCACCTAACCGTTAGGGTCAATCTAGACCAATAGTAACCGTTTAAAATGGTATTTCAAACTAGGGGTTTAAATGTGTTAAAGAAACATTAAAAAACAAACTTAAGTTTTGTAATTTATATTATAATTACAACCTCTAAAGAAATATAGTAGGATGTAACTGACTCATCCGTCTTCGAGTGTATTTGTCGGAAAACCATTTATCCGAACACCCAATCATTTAAAATTCATTCATTTGAAATAATTTAAGCAGAAGCCTCAAAACGAATTAATTGTTACACTGCTAATTAATTATTACTCTTATATTCAAGAACTATAATATGTTTTCTGTACAGCATACAAAATTATAAATCTATATAATTAATACGCTACATGAAACTTTGTCGGTTGAACTCCTCCGCCATTTCTTAACCGATTTTATCCATTGACGTCTCATTGGAAAGAGCGTGTCGCGTAGATTTGCAAACTGGCCTTACATTTTTGAATAAGTCCCTTGGGCTCTGCCCCAGTGGCTTTTAAAGTTCCCATGTTAATCTTATGGAAGGTCAATCTTAAGGAAGAAGAAGAAAGATTTCTTTTGATTTTATCAGGGGCACAAAAACAGCTGTTCATATGAAAAGCTTAAAACAGCTGATTTTGATGAACAGCTGATTTTGATCAACAACTCATTTGGATCAAAAACTGAATATAATTTTAGGTTAGGTAAATCAAGCAATAGCGAAGCATTGCCGTGTCCACTAGTATTTGTAAATACAAAACCGCATTAAATAGATAAACATCCCAGGCGACACACCCTTCGTCTTTCATGCTGGTTTTCATCGAGGTGCTATATAGAATGGAGGTCTGCCAAACTATTTCACGAGACCACTACTGTCATTGTTAACATTGTGATATTTATTTGGCATTGTTATTGCGGTATATTTATTTAGCCTAGACTCAGCCACACGTGAGACCAGAAGTACCACGTCAGTCATGTGCTCTGATGTCATTCATGTAGCCTAACATAACTGCCCTTTTGCGAAATCAGCCTTTTTGTAAAATGTCTAGCCTTTATTCAAAACAGAAGGTAGATTAAAGTTACAGAAAAACCACGGAGTAAACGCAAATACTTTATATTTATTATTAAAGATATTTTCTATTGAGAACCAAACATTTTTGTTTGTTATTTTCTATCGATTTGCTATCGATAATTAGTTTTAAAGGTAACATTATTAAATATCGAAAATCTGAGTTCAGCTCTACATTCTTTTTCATAAAACAAACCAATTTTCAAAATTATATGTATAATCTAACATTTAAATATAGCTTCCTTCAGATGTATAAGAAGGCTAATCTTTACAAAGGTTTATAATGGACTACTAAACCCCGTGAAAAATCACAGGCGGATTAATTAGTTACACATCAGAAATACTTAAATTATACAAAATACTATTTAAAAACAACACACTTTATCTAGGCCTACCTAACTATACGGACGGGGATTTTTAACTCGGTAAATGTGTAGGGCCTACAATTAAAAGGATTATAACAATGTAGGAATATTTGTTAAAATTTTGTATTTATGTATGTTATTATATATTTAAAGAAAGATAAAAATATTAACTTTTAATTGCTTTTTATTTCATACTGATTGATCAAAAGATTTAAAAGTTATTAATATTATAGTGAAAAAATTAATACGTAATCGAATGTTTATATGTTATACGAATGTTTCCGAAGTTAAACGATTAATTATTAATTTCTTCTTTAAATTTGTATAAACGAATATTTTTATGATAAAAAGTTGCATTTATATACAGTTTATAACCTCAAAGCAAATATTATAACGTATTGTAACATACATTAGTTCTATAACTCATATTTAAAAAAATCAACTTCACAAGAAATTATAATGATTGAAATTGTAAACATAACAATAAAAAGTAATATACACTGGGTTTGTTTAAGTATTAGAGATGATGTGTGAAATTAGCTGTTATATATTACTCTTTACTCACGTACGCACGGACGTACACTCACTTTTTTAAGTTGATAATATAACTTACGATGGATACAAATATTACAGATGAAATATTACTATAATTCTTACGAAAGATGAAAAGTACAGTTTTATTAGTACTGTTTTAGTAATCGAACTCGTATTTTTCAAATAGGCTGTATTTTGCAAAAAGATCATTCAGTATATATGTATTTTGTATACTGTACATCTAAACATAATAGGTCTAACATCAAAGATTAATTTTTATTAGGGTTTTTATACGTTAATATCCAAGTGTACGCTCTCTACAAACCATGCGAAATGAATTATTTCCAAACAATTGTGATTTTTTCCTTAACTGACTGGACTAGTAAAGTATAATATGGTAATGTTTAAAAGTATTTATTAATGGCTTAAATAACCTTAATAACATAAATTTGTAGCGGAAATTATGCGTATTGTTGAATGGTTACTTTTATATTTACAGTACAACAGTATTTTTATTACCATCGTCATATCCTATTTTAAATACATAATTGGTTGGAAATGTCCATGTAATTAATAGCCTACTAATAAAATAACTTATAATTTGTAAAAATAAGTTAATCAAATACAGTTAAGAATCATTGTATAGCCTACGTTTTGTATTAGCATAGACGATTATAACAACAAAATAGAGCCCACTGCGAGTTTTGTACCTCTAACGCAACTCCCATGTTAATTTCCTAAGATTTCGTTTATAAATAAGAACCTTAATATTTTTGTTGCCATCTTAGAACTTTGTCCTTCATATGCTTTGTATCCCAATGATAAATTGAAGGTAAATGACTAAACAAATTATAATTTTCGTTGACTTGAGTTCTTGTTTGAGTATCATATTTCCAAGTTCCATCCCTGAGTGAGCGATGGAAATGAAAGACTACGACTTGCTGCATAAACACGGGACAGCAAAGCGCAGCGGTGTATTGATCTGATGTATGTCAACGTGTTTAGGAATAAACTGGAGCAGCGTGCATAGTTCAAATGGTTAAAGAGTTTATTGGAAGCAAGATCAATACACGATGGACTTCAGACTGATATCCTAGGATACCAAATACTTTATTAATGTTGTAGGAAATGTGGATATCACAGGAGAGACTTGTTCACACAGAATGAATACGACTCAAAGTTCAGCTAAAATCTGAATTATACTTTCGAACCATATTCATTTTAATTGAAAGCCAAAGTAGAGTAACAGTGAATACTTTGTACACTGCACTTTGAAAAGTTAGTGTTCAAAACCCGTCTGTCATTTGGTGTTCCTTTCTTGTGCATAGTTTAAAACTCCCTAAAATATGTTTTATTTTCGCCCCAAAAAAGATAATTATTTTGTTATTTACCATAGGAGACTAACCAATGCCCTTTATAGGCTCTCCACTCCTTCTGGCAGTTTGGGTCTCTTTCTGAGAATATCCTTCTCACTACGTAGACATTCTGATAATATAATAAAAGGTTATATTAAATTCGTAGGAAATTACTGTAATTAAAATAAACGGTACCAGAAACTGGCACATACTTTCTCACAAACATATTTAAATTATTAACACGTTCACTGCTAAGGAAGCACATGTGAGCTTGACACTGAATACTATGGGAAGCGGCCTACGCACAGTGCATTGAATGCCAACCCCATAATGGGCATATCTTCAATATACAGTGCATTGCGTGCCTCGCACGCCAACCCACGTATGGAAGTATTTTTAATACAAAATGTAACCCCAACTGTGACTTCATAATTGTATTAAAGTAGGAGTTAGTACATTAAAGTGGGAGAGTAAGTAATAAATATTATTATTATTAGCTAAAAACTATTCAATCGATTTCGAAAAAATTTTTACCAAACTTGTCAATTGGGCCTATATAGACGCACGAAAAATGTTTTGACAAATTTTTATAAACAATCCCCTTTTCGGACAAAAACCTCCAAAAAATCAGATATTATTAACTATTATTAGCTAAACGAGAATTTTTTGAAAGATGTGGGTTTTTATGTATGGTAGGGTACATTAAAGGCTACAAATAAGGCAAATTTTATCAAAACCTTAGAGCGGTTTTTTTATAAAAAAAAATAATAACTGATTTTTTTAGGGTGTTTTGGCCAAAAAGAGGGTTGTTTTAAAAAAAATCTAAACCTTTTTTCCAGCATCTATACAGGCATAATTGACATATTTGGTGCAAATTTGTTCAAAATGATCTAATAGTTTTCTCTCTAGCTTTGTATACATACAGACATACAGACAGATAGACATTTTGTAAAACCCACTTTTTTGGACTCAGAGGGTTCCAAAACGGATATTTCCACAAACATCTCAACATCGATTTTTTTGCGATCACTATACTTTCTCTACACTATAGTATAGGGAGAAAGTAAAATGAGTGTTATTAAATAATGACAAATTTGTATTGAAGGTGTGAAATATATATTCGGCATACATCTCAATTAAGATAAGAAATCATAAACTGGAGCAAAATTATAATAATTATGTAAAGTAACAAGTGAATTACATCTAACAATACAAACCTCACTCGTTAGCAATAGTTTAAATCATAAAATCAACAGCCAATAAGAGTTCAGGGTTTTAAATATAACTACGAAATATAATTGAATATTATATACAGACTTAAAGTTTTTAATTTAGGTTATTCGCATACTGTTAGTGTATAATATTACACATTGAAATAGTCAAAATGGTATTTGTATTCACAGTTTTCACCTATTTATTGTATTAGTTTCTTTACTTAAATGAAATATTTAGTTAGGTATGTTGCATGTATATAATTTTCACTGTATGCATAGAATTTGTTATACAATTCAATGAAAGGTTTTTCGTTTATTTTATTGAGTATGAAAAGTGTCAAGAGAGCCGCACTACGGTAGCCCGCCGAGAGTTGGTTTTATTTATCCTACGATTGTGTTGGAGTCCGAGTTTGTTGAACGTGTTGATGCGTTGAACGTGTATAAGTGTAACAATCATTCTCGCCCAACCGTCTTAAAATCGTGTCGCGGACAGGGTACAAACTCTTCATAAATCAACACCAAGAATAATATTCTAGACAATTTTTAACTTTAAAAACGTCGACAATTTATTTTGTATGTTATTGGGCTTATAAATATCACTTATTTTTTATCATCGACTTTTCGAATTGGTTTTATCTTTAAAACCGTTCTTTTCAATACATTAGTAACATTGAGTACTGTTTGAAAACCAACATCTGTCAACAATTTCGTACTTTTAGACATATATATTTTTAGTCGGTTGCATAAGCACCGAGATATAAATTCTAAATCCAAGAAGGAATTATCAAAGATTGCCCCAGAGTAGCGATCCGAATGCATAGGTGGGCTCCCTGCCCAAGGCAAACTAGCAGGTGTTTTCCTATTTTTGTTCATCCGTTTATCCATAAATATATATATCAGCACTTGGCAGTCAGAAATGTCCATATATTTGTAATTTTGTGTAGGCCTACATTCTAAAATAGACTAACGCGCTTGAAACACGATTTTATCTTCCTGGTAAAATCAGCAGAGGCAACTTTGAATTCATTTATAATTAAGGAACTAGAAACATTCAGTTTTCTGCTTAAGATTATCTACAAGTTTCAGTTACTAAACAGTCAGTTGAAAACTAAAAGTATTTATTGATTTTAACCTTAAAAGAAAAACAAATACTAGATGAATTCATTTTAGATTATGTAGTTTTTAAACTTGTACGGTTAACACAATCAATAAATAATAAAATTTCCTATTTTTGACTTACTTATGATATCCAAAAGCCCCGACGGGTAAATTTGTTTTAAATTTTACTTAAAGGTTAAGTTTTACTTTCAATGAAAATTATTTTGGTCAAATTAAATGATAGTAATGATAAGAAATTAAAGAAATGTTTTATTTCACCTCATTATTTTATAACTGTTGTTAAAAAAAAGAAAATGGGAATACTTTATTAATGCAGAACATGTGCACACTAATTTTTTGAAACTTTAATTCTGATTTTTATTAGAGAAAGTGGTAAAACGTTGAACACATTATGCTCCTTCGCTGCAACCCACATTATAATGGGTTTTGAGTGTATAACATTCTCTTAACAGTAGCTATTATCGACTTATTTAAAATATTTTTAACAGTTTATGGTCCCTGTTTTATTCGACACGCACTTGGCAGTTTTTATTATTTAATTATTAACCATGCGTAGGTTGCAAATAATGACAACGCTTTTGTACTTTGTCCGTTGTAATATATCGAATGGATGTGAACACGAAGGTTTGAACCCCCAAGTTACAAAATCAATACATTGCTTTTCTAATACACAGATACACATTGTCTGTCAATGAATAATGGAATTGTTCAACATGGCAACCGTGTGCGACACAACTCTCAGGCAAACATATTTCGACGTTTTCAACGCATGGAATGATAATGGTATGTATTAGTTCATTAGTTATTAAATTTGTGTGGTTTTATTGTGAGAATAATTTGTTTAGGACAACCCGTTTTTCCTTTTTTTTTATAAAACCCATCGTCTAAAAACTATTTGACCTGCGTGTCAGCATTACTCACAAGGCATGTACTAAAACCTGTATATAACCCGGAGACCGTTAGGTGTTTGCAATCAGTTAAGTAAATATAAGATACTTTCATTGTTTAATTTAAGTGAAAAAGCAAATATCAAACATACTTTAAAATGTGCAATTTGTAAAATAATTACTCGTAGATCAGGTTGAAGAGAAATTTACTTTTTTGTAAATTCTATACTTTGATTGTAACTATTTAAACATAATCAAACCGCAGAAACAGTTAATCAAAGTCACAGTAGATATTTACATTATATTTATTTTTCATTCCTTTTATTATAGCCTAATAACAAACAAAACAATACAAGATTTAGACAACAAAAGGAAAATATAACTCACTTTAACAGCAGAACTATCAAAATAAATTGAAATACTAGTAGTTCTGTGAACAGTAGACCTCGCTCTTTGACATAACAAATAAATGTGGTTTTGAGCTTAGGTTAAAAATAGTGTGCCAGTAAGGAAGTAAGCACAAGGTTTAGCCAGTATAACATTATTTAAAATTCCCGCGATACCGGGATTTCTAGTTCTCGTTTTTATTTCTATTCTTGAGCTTTAACTGCTCAAGAGGTATTGTGTTTTATTTAGGTCAATAATGCGTAAGATAGCTAAAAATATCGCGTTATAGAGAGACAACATACAATTAAATATTTACATACTTAAATAACTCAAACTTAACAATGTATCATAAGTTAACTTAAGTTCCATATCATATTCCAATATTAGAAATAATGAAAACTAACGATGTTAAAACGTCGTGATAGTGATCTCAACCCATGTACCAACACTTCCCACGGTGTCCAACGGTCATTTTTTGTACTTCCTTTATCACCGCGAGGTTTCATTTGTTTCATCTCATTTTGTAATTAAAGTAAAGCTAAGTCAAACACTTTCATGAAATTTACAATGATAATTTACAGTTCAATTCTTTGATTTATCCTCAACACTTTCTTATAATAATACTAGCTGACCCGTACGGCGTTGCCCGTGGTGGTTGGTATTTTCAGTATTTTTAACGTAATTGTATTCTTTTTAAGTGTTCAGTCAGTGAGTGGTATTTGGCTTATATATATATATTTTTTTTTTTTTAATAATAAAAGCACTATTGTCATAATAATAAAAGATAAGAAATTATGATTTTAGTAACTTTGATCCCCCCAAACCCACCCTAAAATTTCGACATTTTTCATACCCTTTCTTAGTGAGCACCTATGGCCCTAGAGGAAGCTACATACCAAATTTAATTCCAATCCGTTCGGTAGTTTTGAAGAAATCGTGATTTAATAACTTTGATCCCCAAACCCCCTAAAATTTCGAATTTTTTCAAACCCTTTCTTAGTAAGCACCTATGGTCCTAGAGGAAGCTACATACCAAATTTCATTCCAATCCATTCGGTAGTTTTGAAGAAGTCGTTTTTTAATAACTTTGATCCCCCAAACCCCCCTAAAATTTCGAATTTTTTCAAACCCTTTCTTAGTGAGCACTTATGGCCCTAGAGGAAGCTACATACCAAATTTCATTCCAATCCGTTCGGTAGTTTTGAAGAAGTCATTTTTTAATAACTTTGATCCCCTCAAACCCCTCCTAAAATTTCGAATTTTTTTAAACCCTTTCTTAGTGAGCACCTATGTCCCTAGAGGAAGCTACATACCAAATTTCATTCCAATCCGTTCGGTAGTTTTTGAGAAATCGTGAGGAGTGAGTCAGTGAGTCAGTGTGTTTTGGCTTTTTTATATATAGATGTCATTTTTGGGCAAATGATATATTCCTAAATTACTATTCAAAACAGGCCTAGTTTTGTTAGCAGTCTTGTAGTAAGAACATAAAAACTGGTGTTTTCAAAATAAGAAATTTGAAATTGATAAATATTTTCATACAATTCTATTTAGAACTAAATTACGAAACTTTTTTACATTTATGAAAAAAATTACAATAATTTTTACTACTTTTTATGTAGGCCTAAAGTTAAACATTTTCCTTTCGTTACTGAACGTGATTGTTTCTTGAGCTAATAACTTTCTTAATTTTACTTCAATAATTTTTTTTACTGGCATATATGAATTCTTTAAACCTTTATCTACAAAAAAAGCTATGGAACACTTTTGAATTGGTTTAGAATAAACGTATAAAAACATGGTTCAAATACAAAACCTTGGACGATTTTTAACAAATTGCAAGTTTACGGCCATTTTGTGAGCTTACCGTTAGAGATACCGAAAAAAATCAAGAATACAATTTTGTTTAAAATTTAATTTGCTACTAGGAAAATGTTATTAGTTTTTAAATTTGACTTACGGTTAAGCCACAAACTGGCTTTGGAAAAAAGCTTACACTGGGAGAAACGGTCCGGCCGCCATTTTTATTTTATTTAAGGAGTTAAAAATGAAAAATGATAAAAAAAACCGTATATATACATGGCTCGGCCTAGGAATAAGGAACATTCATGCAAAAAATCATCAAAATCGGTCAAGGCGTTTGGCCGTAATCGTGAGACAGACACACAGACATACAGACACACAGACGAAATGCCGAACGGTCGAGTTAAAACGGAGACCTTGCTTACGCTCGGTCAATAAAATCCACAAAAAAGAAAACCAAAAACAAAATTACTTCTAAATCTTAAAAAAATTAAAACTTAATATAAATAACTAGAAAATATTTAAGAAGAAGAAGAAAAAGGAATGAAATGATGCAGCCTCCATGGATCTGCCCGTTTTGAGGCTGCATATTTCTCAAGTAAAAGAAAAAGAAAAAACAGAGATCAAGATGTCATAGGGAGCAGTTAAATATATACTATTATTATAAAGAGGTAAAATGTTTTTGTTTGTTTTCTTGTTTGTATGTAAGGGGGGGGGTGTAATCTTTGGAACTACTGAACCGATTGAAAAAATAGTTTTACTAATAAAAAGCTACACCACCCCTGAGTAACATAGGCTACAATTCAATTTGATAAAAACATTTTTTATTTCAATATTTGTAAATTTAGTCGGAAAAAATCTTAGGTTAGGCCTAGACTGATGAACCAACATATGTATTTACATTTATTACCACAGCAACCAATCGAATAAAATAACAGATAAAACAGCTGTTTGCTCCAATATTTCCATTAACAACTGATTTCAAACTTTGAAGCAATTATTTGTATTTCTAACTTTTAGGTTACGTTTTTATTAAAGTGTAGACCTGAGCCTTGCTGGTTCTTTTAACCTCTATTAATACGAAATAATTTGATTTGAACATTTAACAATATTTATCATCTTAGCTTTGGGTTTATTATTAATCCCACATCTTTATTATAAAGAAAACATAACATGATTTTGTGTAAAGAAGGTTCCAACGGGGTTGGCGTGCGGAGCACGCAGTGATTTCCCCTAGTTCTTAATAAATTAAAATTAAATTTAAAATTGATTTATAAAATAAAATAAAAAGAATAATTTGTTCTGTTGTAATTAGGCCTAAGGATTTTTTGCATTCATAACATAAAAATATATTTGTTAAAATTACACATAGGTACGTAACATACACTCACATACCATAATAATTCATACACGCACTCTCTCACACCTATATAATATGGTATGCAAGCAAAAAGCCAATGTATCAATTAAATAACACGTTAAGCAACAATTTATATAGGCCTAACGGTTTGCAGTCACAACCAATGTCAGTAAATAGTGTGATAAAAAAAAGAATAAAATAACGCACCATAGTTTAAAAACATGCTCCAAATAAACAATCCTCTACTTTACACAAAATATTTGAAATCTCACGTTTTGAATTCTTTGTTAAAGTAGTTAAATCAATTCGTAATAGACTATCGTACCCACGCTCGATTACTTACCGCCAGCAGAAGGAATAGCATGTATTCTATGTAATGCAAACTATTTGTTGATATCATTATTTAGCATTTTATTGTTTCAGCAACGTAGCTCATTTTATACGTAGGCTCACGTCAAATACCCAATTGTAGTTGGTAAGGACGCAAAGGAAACACCATGTAAGTTACGTCTTAATTGACAATTACCAATACACTGGGAACTTAAAAAACTAAGTAAGATAAATATGTTTTATGTAAA
>JAGFPH010001843.1:182789-194181 GCA_018207615.1 Philaenus spumarius
AAATCTGTGTTAGTATAAGCTACATGCACCATTGATACAATTATTTTAATAACAGTTCTAAGTATAAAACATTGTGTACAGCTAGTTAACTTACATGCATGTGCCGAGAATTAATTATTTAATTTGTTCACTATATAACCTAAAAGTCGCCGTCGAAACACAACGTAAAGCATATCCGTAGAAGGAACTGTCGCATGACAATGCGTTGGCCAATGATCCAGCACAGTTTTAAATTGAATCTAGTTCAAACCAGGGTCCAGAGTTTGTTGGTGATAGCATCAACTAACCACATTAAAGTCATAAATAAACGTCAAACACCACCTCACTCCCCCTCCTTTTACGACCCTCATCTAATTACTTAATTAACAACTGCGTGTACATGATTGTTTAGTAAATAATCGAGCAATCAAAGTAATTATTAACAAATCGTCTTTGAATGTATAGGATCTTTGATTCCTATTAAGACTGAACATAGAGAAAATTTATTTTGAATAACTTATGAGCTGGATTGATAGTGGTAACAAAAAAGTAAAAAATGTTAAAGAGCTTTCAAAAAACACACTCAAAGAAATCATACTCCCAAGAGTTACAATAGGCTACTAGTCCACCAGTCCTATAGGCTATCGAGTGTTTTTAGAACCAAACGAATACAATATTGTATTATTCGTATTTACAAAATATATTAGCAATACTTGTCCATAACAAATTGTACAGAAATAAACTTTATTTGTGGCTATGTTCGGGGCAATTTCGGAAATTACTGAACATATTTAACAAAATGTTACACTGACTGATAAAATTTAGACTTTCCTGAGTTCAGTAAGATTTTCGTAAGATTTAATTTTAGTATTTAAAATAATTCAACCACGCAGCTGAACCGCTGACGTGAGTTGAACAAATTTCCAAAATTAAGTTTATAGGCCTATGTTTTAGGGTTTCAACCAACAATTTGGGAAATAGGTCTATTCACGACGCGACGGTGCTGAATAGCTGCAAAATGGTTCACACGCCATTCCGCATATCGGGAGTATCTTCAATACACGAAGCATTGCGTGCTTCGCACGCCATTCCGAATATTGGGAGTATCTTCAACACACAAAGCATTATGTGCTACGCACGCCAACCCCGTATTGGGAGTATCTTCAATACACAATGCATTGCGTGCTTCGCACGCCAACCCCACGGTAGAATCCACCACATGGCTTTCCCACCACCGGGTACTTCTATGGTATTTTACGTTTTGATCGATTTTGGGGGAAGCAAGCGAGCTATAAGATCGCGTAAAAAAGTAAAATGTGCAGAATAACATCCTACATTTATAATTGTAGAAAAACTCAAAAAACAAATTCATTCTCGCAGGAAAAGTCTCAAAAAATAGTTACTTCCGGTCAAAAAACGTGCTTCCGATTGGTGGATTTTTTGGCTTATGAACTCGTCCTAGCGACGTAGACAACCAACATGCGTACCAAATTTAAATTTAATCGGACTTAAAATGCGGCCGCTAGAGTGCGAACTCATATATATAGACTATATATATATGATTTTTAATAACACCCCAAATTGTGTTCTGGGGACCATGATCGGTGCTCATTTGCTACATCCGACCTTGGATCTTACCTAAGGGCCACTGCAATAGCTCATTTTTCCTATGGAAATTCGCTAATAAAATAGTATGTAAAATATTTAATCACCTTTTAGTAAGAATATGTGAATATTTATTTGTAGTTGCTATGGTAATGAAAAATTATTAATATATTCACAGCTGACTGGGTCCATCAGTTTAACAAAATAGTAACTTTACTGTTGAAGAATTTTTACTTTCTCACTATACTATAGTATAGAGAAAGTATAGTAATCGCAAAAAAACGATGTTGAGATTTTTGTGGAAATATCCGTTTTGGGGCCAGCGAACGTTCGTTGTTTGGGACTCCCTGAGTCCATAAAAGTGGTTTAAAAAAATGTCTGTCTGTATGTATATGTATACAAAGCTAGAGAGAAAACTATTCGATGCACGATAGATGCACGAAAAAAGGTTTTGAAAAATAACCCCCTTTTTGGCCAAAAAAAACCCAAAATTCAGTTATAATTTTTTTTATAAAAAAAGGTTCTAACGATTTTGATAAAATTTGGCTTATTTGTAGCCCTTAATGTACCCTACCATATGCAAAAAACCGTATCTTTCTAAAAATTCTCGTTTAGCTAATAATAATAATTGATATTTGGGGAGTTATAAGCCGAAAAGGGGGTAGTTTTTCAAAACATTTTGTCATGCATCTATACAGGCCTAATGGACGTGTTTGGTGCAAATTTGTTCGAAATCGATCGAATAGTTTTCTCTCTAGCTAATAATAATAATATTTATTAGTTAATCTCTTACTTTAATATCACCTCTCCTACCCTTCCTACAATATTATGAAGTCACAGTGAATCTGTTTAATAATTTAAATATGTTTGTGAGAAAGTATGTCTTGCACCGTTTATTTTTAAATAACTCGCATGTAATAGCAGTTGTTAGTTTTATGCTTACTTAATAAAGGTCTAACTGAATTCAATGTTCTTACATGATATAAACAAACTAAACCGCCTATAAACTGTTTGATGATATGATAATGATTTTATTTTGTCAACCTGGATTATTGGTTTAAACCTACAGGATGATTATATCTCACAGAAATAATTAACCGAAATACATTAACGCTTAAACCAGGTCCATACCATGCGTTGTGCGTCGTATTCGGCAAAAATGTATGTGTCGACGTATTGTGAAAATGCATGTGATAAACGCACAGCCAACACACAAATTTAAGTGGGAGTAAATTAAAATTTGCAACGAAATAGTTTTTGCCAAATGCTACACATTCAACACACAACGCAAATGTTGATTGATGTGGACGCCGTTTTACGTTAGCCAACTATAGGCTAGCACAAAGGACTCTTTACAAATTATTTAACTAAATCATGTGCGGGTCTCTAATGTGTGTGTAACATAGGCCAGTGTATTATTCAAGTTTATTAATGTAACTTAAACGTTCTGCATAAGTTATAGACTACGATAAATTACTTCGTTCACAATAGTTCGAGCGCCCCTAGTTATTAACATTGCTCAACATTGTTAACATTTCACTAGACATGTTTAAGATTTACATTTGTTCGTAGCTTGCTAGACAGTTCCTTATATTGAAATTATAAACAATATATCATTTACAAGAAGTATTGCTAATTAATTATGTAGTTCTTATAATTATTGGAAATAGAAAGAAGAATTAATTGTAAAGTATAATAATCAAAAAATCAATGCAAGTTGAGGTTAGAATTTCTGGAGAAGTAATTCAAAGCAAAGCATAGGTATGCAATTGAGCAAGAATAAATATTTACATCTGCTCTAGGTTAGGTAATGGCGGGAGGTCCATAGCGCAAGGCACAAGGTGGATCGGTGTTCCAGTTTCACGTGAACTTTGGAAAAGAGAACAAAGTTGTAACAAAGAAATACACAGGCCTAAACTTTTGAGATCTATCAGTTTCTTAGTGGTAAAACCAATAATTCAAAGAAATAACCTGTAAATAAACCAATATGATACGATCAGTAACATTATAGCCTACTGTAGCCTACCACTTTAAATTATACAAATTGTATAAAGGAAACCAGAGTGAAATATTAGGAATAAATGTGTTAATTTGTTACACCCTAAAAGTAATATTTAAGTATATCATAATATAAGTTACTTCAATGCATTATAGTGATATTATATTTATTTAACAATTAATTGAGTTAATAATAAACTTATGAACTTGTTGTTTCTAAATTTGTTTAGGATTTAGGATACGCAATTGTACATTAGTACACAATTTAAATTCGAGTACTGTATGTAATTAACTACTTCAAGTGTCAAGTGTCCCGTTAAATAGGTTTTCTTCACACTGTATCGAAAATAGTCACTTTCAATATCAGCTTTGAGTATTGAAAATAGCGTTGTCTCGGTCTAGATCGGCAAAATCAGCTGGAGGTTTTTGCCGATCTCTAAATTAGTTATAAATTATAACACCAGTAGCGCTGTCAATAGTAATTACTTACAGTGACTAGATAAAGACAGTGTGGCCACATGAAAGCGGCCGCCATGTTTTTCCTAAAAGTAATGTTATCTGCCATAAAGTATAATGTAATTTATTTTAATATATTTATAAAACCTTTTGTTTTATTTCATAAAGGCCTCGTAAACAACTTTTTAAATGTTAAAAAGTAGTTAGAAAGCAGATAAGTTGTTTAAAATGAAATAACCTATAAAAAATAATGATTTATCACATTTTTTACTAGCCTATGCCGATAGTTGAGTAGCCTACAAACTGACGTTAATTACAAACTAATAAAGCTATATCAAAACACGTTGCACTATTATTTTCTTTGTTCAATTCTACGTTAAAAAAATCATTTTGAAGTTCAATTACATTATTTATGCGGTTTATTTGAATAAAAGTTAAGGTTTTGTATTATTTTCAAGGAACCAAATTTTCAATAATTAGTAGATCTAGCTATCTGAAAAAGTATTTGACTGGTCATAATGAAATTGTTTTTAATTCTCAACTGATTTTAGGTTTCAATTCAGTTTGAAAAGCAAAATCTTAAAAATGATTTTCTTAAAGCTAAATTTGAAATTTTTCCTAACTTAATGAATAAATTAAAATATCAAAAATTCAAAGTATAACAAAACGAAAAATAAAACAACGAATAAGCCTAAATCAAAATACAAAATTATTATCCTGTTGTTAATTAGCCTTTTTTATCAATTAATAAATTTTACAAATTAAATATTTTCAAAGTTACACTTTCAGATTTTTACAATGCATTTATTTCCATCTGATTTATTTTTAAATAAGCGAAGCAATTAAAACTTTCCTAACTAACTAATTTATTTCTATTTCAATTGAAAGCTAATAATAAAATTAATGTCTCTAACAACAATTTAACATCGAAATTACACTTCTTTGATTTTGAGGTTAGGCAATTCAAGTTTAAGTTATTCAAAGCCGAAAACAGGTTTCATTATTAATTTCCCTCTTTATTTCAGTTAGGCCTACTTATTAATGTGATTCTTGCCTTAGATTGTACCTTCACCAAGACTAAAAGAAAGAAAAAATAACGATGACAATTTAATTTGAAAACTGTAAACAAACGTAGGGCTAACACGGACGAAATTATAGGTTTGGGCCAAAAACAGTTCTTAAAATTGCGTAGTACTAATATTTATTGCATTTATCTTTTCTATTGATAAAAAGGCTTAGCCTATGTTATGAACTTTTTAAAATGTTGTAAATAAAAGACTTTTGGTATGCATTTACTTCTGAAATATGCGCGCTGAAAAGATTCCGTAGAGTGGCGGGAGTAGCCTAATCTGCTGTTATTTCCTTATTAATTTGTTGCAATATCACATACTTCAACACAAATCGCTTTAAAATAACTATTACGTTTATTTTAAAGTAAAAACTAACAAAAATATCTGTTAAAAAATCGGTAAAGTCGCTTTTACAATATATGAACGTATGAATGTAATGTAAACAGATACGAATTTAGGAAAAACATGGCTGCTGACATCTTGACCAATAGGAAACAAGACCTCATGTGGCCACACTGTCTCTATCTAGTCACTGTATAATTACTTCAGTGACTAGATAGATACAGTGCGGTCACGTGAGGTCTTGTTTCCTATTGGTCGGCAGCCATGTTTATTCTAAATTCTTATTTGTTTATATTCTATTTGTTATATCTTTTTGCATGAAATAACAGAATACACATTTTAAGAAAAAACAATATTTTCATTACTTAATTTCAATATAAATATCAAACTGTAATAATTATATGCATGGTTTACCTTTATATATATATAAATAGAGGTAATTTCTATTATAATTACAAAGAGATACAACAATATTCTTTACATTATACTTCTGAGCAGATTACATTATATTAATTTAGGATAAACATGGCGGCCGCTTCCATATGGCCGCACTGTCTCTATCTAGTCACTGTATAATTACGATTTGAAATGTCTTATTTTATTAGTAACGATTTTTACAAAGAAACAAATGTGAGAAAAATAGAAACTACATATTGATACAATTTACAAGTATTAAATAAATAAACTTTTGATAGTCGTCAGGTGTAATGTTTGCAGCTATCTCGGTTGAAAGCGATAACATAAGGACAGAATCAAACAGCGAAGACAAGATGAACTTTTCCTTAAAAATCAATGCCTATAAATTCTTAGAATTAAGGAGGGTTTTTATTTGTATCGCTAGTGATATTAAAATCAGAAAATCTCAACAATTTAGTTAGTTCTGTAAACGTAAACTATGTTGTCGTTGTACTTCAGGAATGTTACTGATAAACGATAATTATTTTGAAAACAATATATTAAATTTATCATTAATATTATTAATCACAGTGTGATGAAAGTATCGTTCATCACACGGGCCAAAAGTGGCTTTTCGATCCTCGCTCATTTTCCACTTGAGTTAAACTTGAGCTCGTAACAAAAAGCGTCACTTTCGGTCCTAGTGATGAAACATACTATTTCATTATACTAACCGAAAACAGCTGTTTTCTTTACCAGTTCACAGACACATAATTCCTTTTTTCCGTGCACTTCACCGTAAATTTACCGTGCACCAGCTGATTTTACAAATAAGAATAAACATGTCAGTTTTATGTAAACAGCTGATTGATTATGTCAATGGAAATATATATAACAGAACAATCAAACAAGTTTTAATTTTTTTTTTTATATAAAAAGATGTTTTGACTAAAAGTGTGTTACTTTTTCGGTGTAGTATAATGATAAATATCGTACGTAACTCACTCGGTAAGTTTTTCCGAGCTTGCGTTAAAATCCCGCACTCGGCTCATGCTCGCACGGAAAACCCTATTTACCGGGCTTATTATTAAAATGACTTTAAATTATTCCAATTCATAAACATAATTGACAATCAATCTGTTAGCAAGAGAGTTATGCAAATCAATTGAAAATATTCTGAGATGATTCCAAAAACCTCAGTAAATAAATCGGAGAAGTTTGATCGTACGCCAAGGTCGCCAGTCCAAAAACAATTTGTTAAAAAGACTATTTGTTTGTTAATAAAACAACAACAAAACGCTGATAACGCTCAGAGTTTGCTCTTGCTTTCTCGAAAGTGTCGTTTCACTTTGTTATGAAATAAGTAAACATAATGTTATTTACTTAAACTGAACTAATCAATAACAATAATCGAGTCGGGATCAATTTACACATTGAGGTGGAGACCTGAAAAAGAGGCGACGACTTTCGAATACCGCAACAAGTTTTTCTGTAACATGAAATTCAAACATATTTTTTTCATTACTTTGCCATCGGAAATTTCATTACATTAAAATTTGAATTCGCGATAGTTTTTCCATCGAACTTTTAACACAACAGCTGTTTTCAACATTATAATAATATATATATATACGAGGAAGGAATGTGTTTTAGATACATTTTTTGTTATATTTTAAAAATTACATATCACAAAATACAAATAATTTTGATAACCTTAATCTCACTCCTTGAAATGATGCGCCACACTCCATAAAAAAATATTAATTTTGTTCGTAGTACATTGGCTCCCAAAATTCGTAGTACAAATTGGTTTATAGTTCTGATTGTTGGATTATATGTGGATTTACATGCTTTTAGCTATGGCAGACAGACCTGCGGATAAATGAGAAATCAAATGGGTTCTGTTTGTAGTTTAAATGACCAGAATCCTAAAAAAAACTCGAAATAATTCAACAGTGCTCATTGACCACTCCCGAACCTTAGGTCTCGCCATTAGAGTCACTGTAATAGCTTTATCTTTCGCTAAAAAGCTTAGTGTATTGTGTTGGACTGAAATAAATAGTTTGGGAAACAAATAATATTGTATTTTTTATGTTGCTAATTTATTGTAATTTTGCTACTTAAAAATAATCATTGCATCAATGTATACAACCTTGATTTTTAACTCAAGTATTAACTTACATAACGATCAATTTTAACCTTACAATTGCTTCAACTAGTGTTGAATAACAACTAAATGATTTGACATTTGGCCATCTGTGGAGACATTCACACCACGTGTGCCATATGTATACACAGTATACTGCGTTCAAACAAGCTGAGAATATTTACCAAACGAACTTCCTAAAATTTGGTCATTTTAGAAATAAAAAGGCTACAGTAAATATTACAAGAGAAGTAGTACTAAAAGCTTTTTATAACGCGACAATATCTGCTAAAAGTAAATGCTAATAGAATACTGTAGATTATTTTTTTTCACTAATAAACAAATTGACAGCGAGTTGAATTAATAACAATATTAGTGTCTAGGTCATGACACAAATATTTTATCACATTTTTTGACGAGGAAGTATTCGCTGTATTGGACTTTAAATCTTGTTCAAACTGTTTAAAATATAATAACCGATAACCTTCCTAGAGATTTATTAAACCTTTACACTCATTACTGTATATTTAAAATAAAATGAACCCATTATGCAACAAACACAGAAAGCAACCTTAACTATTTCGCTACTTAAGGTAGCCTACTAATAGCGCAATAATTTACTACACTTTCAATTTGGTAAAATACAGACCAAACGAAAGTACATTTGATAATGTATATTTCGATGTTGTTGCTTAATATTTAAATATCTCTTTTAATTTTCCTTTAAGGGATAAAATGAATCTCAAAATATTTGTTGGTCCGTTATTTTTCACTTACAAATTAATAGGGAGAAGGGAAAATAGCCGTTAAATATTTTAGAAGGCAATTTTTCAGTTTCATGTAAGCATATGAAAACTCGATTCATTTAAATTTATTTCCATTTTATTCAAGTCAAAATATTACAATGTGTGCCACAGAAATGGTCACGCGAACCAATACCTGGGTTCAGTAATCGATACGAAGACCAAAACTGTATTTTAGTGCTGCGAATCTTGGGAGGAAATGGAAACTCGATTTAATTTATAGCAATAATATATTATATCCTCTAGTTTATTATTATTATTATTTTCCATGTCATCAGTCTAAACAATAATTATTCAACCAATGTTAGTATTTTATAGGTAGTTTATCGTAAATTTTGTAAAGAAACCTACCATGACTTATTTAATTTGCTAGGAAAATTAAACATGATATTATGTATAGTATGACTTGTTATTTTAACCGGGATAAATATTTAAGATTTTTACCTGGATTCCAAATATGATATTTTCTAAACTAATTCTAAATTAGTAAAATATTATCAGGGAAAATTTTAAAATTATGTTTTGACGGATGCTGTTTTTGGGAGAAGATATGTGTAAGGTATAAACACCTGATCAGACTAGTAGTTTGTAAAATGTTTAAACGAAGTGATTTCATGATATCAATGATGTTTCAAGATCAAATTGACCAAAATGTCCAATGTACCTCACGAGATGTTTTACCCTCAAAGAACTGTATTAATACACATGTGGTTAATCTATGGTTACCCTTGAATGTTTTTACTAAAGCATCCAAATTATAATTAAAAGGAATTGAAACATGTTTTCATTTCATGACAAAAAAAAGTACTTCACACACATGTATATTTCGAGTACTTGCGTCTATGTGATAGAAGTGATGTAACAGCCAACATAATATATTTACATTATTAAAACTTTATTTGAATATAGATAGCTTAAAATTTACACCTGTCGTAGAATACGTAAAACACACAAATCTCGACCACTGTAATTGCGTTTAGAGGTTAACATTGGGTAACTTCCCCAACACAGTAAAAATACTAATTCTCTAACTTCCCGTTAAGCTAGAACGCTTAAATTTACCTAACTGCATTTTATAAAATATGTTAAAATTTAAAAAAAATTATATATTTAAAAATGTATTTCATTTTAAAAGTCTCAAAACCTTAAAGTGTAAAATAAACAGGGGTTTATTTTAAAAAGTACAAAATAAATGTCTGCCTATCACAGTATTAATTCAACATTTTAAAATACACACAAATGTATATTCTAAATTTTAGTTCATAACAAAGAATAAATCATTTTAAATAAAACAAATAAAATCAAGTTATTCTACCAATATAATACCTTAATTCTTCCTATAGGCCTTTACTTACAAAGAGAATATAATTATTCAGAATACAAAAACAAATACGTCAGCCTGTAGAATGAATATATGTAGAGGAAATATATAAATTTAGAAAACAAGCTGATCTAAAACACAAAAATGACCGGTGTAATGGATTAGATATGTATGCAATTTATACACAACTATGTACACAACTTGGAGCTGAAAAGTCAGTCTTTAATGATTTCACACATATATTTCCTATATTGGCTTCTCCACAACCACATTCATATGTATTTATAATTCTGGCGTCCAATGGTTTTATTTTTGCTTACATATAAGTTAATTGAGCCAGTTGTTGAAGGTAGACAATTATTTTCTATTTTTTAGTACATTTTTAATAACACCTTGTTTTTAGAAACTTTTTTTGTTTGTGTTTTTCTTGAGTAATTACTCTTGAGTACTTGAGTAATTATGCTTGTAATGTTAGTTATGTGGAAAAACTATAGCAGCAATAAAGCTAACATTTTGATAACACGTATTTTTCTGTTGTAAATTATTAATGACTAATTTATGTAATACTCTGATAATAATTGTCATTTCACGTAATACATTACCATCTTAAGAAGATATGAATTTTGTTTAAATACATTTGTTTGTGACCACGTACACGAGACGATATTAAACTAAATATTCCAAAACGAAATAAACCGAGACCAACTTAATTCTCATCTGGAGTATCGCACAACAAAATGTTATTGTAGTTAAGCACATTTTGATACGGCAATAGACAATAATGGGATATGACATTTAACACACAAAAATCCTACTATTCATCGAGGACGATTTATTATATAGTTAAGTTGTACATAAAATGCCCTTACAAACATTTCATTTGATATGATGACGTTTTGCGTAATTGATCCAAGGCCTTTTTAATTGTACAGATCAAAATAATTAGAGATCCTAATTGCATCAATTGTTAGGCTTAGATCAGAGTTTGCATACATGTTAAATCTGATTGAAGTAGGGCGCTTGGCTGCTCGATTGTGTTTTAATAATAATAATATTACTGTACTAATAATCTTATATATTATTACTTTCTCAGCGCTCATATTATTATACAGTAGTGAAAAATAAGGTTGTTGTGTGTTTTAATTCACGAAAGCTTCAATAGGCAATATCCAGACGAGACTCCAGTTGTATAAATCTGGAATGTTTAAACTGACAGAGTTATTTCAAACCACATCCACTGTATTCTTCACATCCACTGTATGAGTGAAGAGAATAT
>JAGFPH010001843.1:209233-220005 GCA_018207615.1 Philaenus spumarius
CCCCCCCCCCCCCCCCAAATCACAGAAATATTTTATTAGTTTTGGTAATTGGAATATATGAGAAGTTAGCATGTTTACTATTTCGTCAAATTTCATTATGATGCCTTCCGTTCGTATACACACGACTGTGGCGGAGAAATAAGACTTTATTCGGTTTTACTTTCTCACTATACTATACTATCGATGTTGAGATTTTTGTGGAAATATCCGTTTTGGGACCCCCTGAGTCCAAAAAAGTGGTTTTTACAAAATGTCTGTCTGTATGTCTGTATGTATGTCTGTATGTCTGTCTGTGTGTATACAAAGCTAGAGAGAAAACTATTCGATCGATTTCAACCAAATTTGCACCAGACATGTCCAGTACGCCTGTATAGATGCACGAAAAAGGGTTTTGAACAATTTTGAAAAACAACCCCCTTTGTGGCCAAAAAACCCCAACTAAGTAAAACTAATCTTTGAGGAATATCGTATTTACTTCATAATGCAATTCTCACAGCTTCGTTTTGAAGTTCTTCAAATGCAATTTAATTTTGTATTACAGTATTTTTATTATCTTTATAAAATAAAATATGGACCGTTGCCTCAGGTCTGAAACATTTTTTAAATAACTTTTTGTAATCTTCTTTTAACTTAGTTCCATTTCCTAAATAATAACCTGGAAAATATATTTCAAATGGTAAATTATTGTTAATTTCGTATAATAAACCTGAAACTTCTTTTATAATTTGAGACCTAATTGGTGGTCAAATACTTAATTCCACCAGGTTTTACAATTATTTTATCTAATTTGTTGGAAATAAAACTTTTAATTGCTTTCTATTAATTTTAAAAAACTTTTATTTCCAGCTTTTTCCTGAGCATAAATTTAATTACACCATCAAATTTATTTAGTTAAGTCATCAATATGTCTATATTCAATATTATTTGCTAAATTCGAGAGCCTACAATTTCAATCTTTTTTGCCAACAATTATGTTTAGGCCCTACTAAATAGTAAATTTATCTCCCATATTAGATTTTGGTTTCTTATTAAATATTTATTTAAAAAAAATTAAATCCTAGAAAATTTGTGAATAATTTGTTTTTATTTTTGTATTTAAGGCATTTTCAGATTTGGTTTTAGAAGGTAGTTCTATACAAATTTTTATTAACATTAATATATAACTTAATTATTATCAATAGAAGACATTTTATTGCCACTCACAAAAAAAAGAGTTTCTTACTATGTTTAGCCCATAAAAAACAAATTTATACTTGTCTTCTCGGTAAATATTTTTGAGTATTGGTACTAAAATGTGGTTCTACGAATTTAGATTTACAATATTTGGATCAATCATAGTTTTGATTCTTCTTCAATTATTCTTTCTCTATAATTGATCTAAATGGAGTTCTAGGTTATAAATCCATTTGTTCTGCTTCAAAGCTTAATTATTCAGGAGTAGATCAATTTTCAAAATTATTAACAGCTTGAATTAAGTTGATTACATTTTTATTTTCAGATAATACATCAATAATTTTTCCTTCGACTGCGGATTACAGAAGTTATTGGTTCAAATGTTTTTTGATTTATTTATTTTTCTCCATTTTTGATTTCGATTTGATTGTTAAATTCAGTTATTAATCTTTTTATATATTATTAAGTTCTGAAGCTTTTTAACTACTAATTCTATATGTAATTTAATAGAAAATATTTGTAATCGAAACATAAAACATAAACGTAGGCTCAAACACAAATGAAACATGGAGGAAATTTTAATTTAAAATTGAATTAACATGAAGTATAGTTGTAAGCTTTAAATATAATAGGCTTAATAAATAAATTACTAATATCTATAATTTCAAATTGAATTATATACTTTCATATATATATTTAAGTTTTAATATTAAATTAAAATTTAATAATCCATAATGTTTTTTCCAATAATCGTAAAAAATAAGGCAAAATTTCAAAAAATTATTAATATAGCTGTTCAAACAATATTTTCAATAAAAATTTAGTGTTATGTACATTTTTTTAAAAATATACAACATATTTAAATTATTACTAACTAATTGTATATTATAATATTTGAATAATAGAGTAATGAGATAAAAAGAACATTGAAATGTTTTATTTTTCCCACACATCTTATTTTAAATTGATTTTCTAAAATACGACCATGAAAAACAACCAATTAAATAATTTGGTTGACATTGACATTCATTGAAAGAATAATTTTGTCACTTAAATTGAAAAAATATAAACTCTTCTTTTTAATTCATAATTCTACATTCTTAAATCACTTTACTAATTTCATAAGAATTAAGAATCTTGTTTTAACAATTTACTAAAACTATATGGAATCAGAATGTTATAAATTATGTTTAATAGGCCTTTAGACTAAAGTTGTTTTTCCAGATCCGCTTGATCCTACAGTTAATAATTTAATTGATTTTGAGATTTATTTACATTCGATGTTTCGAATTTTATTTCATTTGTATTTCTTAAACATTTTTTAATTAAATATGAATTTATTTAAGATGACTGCAAACTCTTCTTACATAAATTAAGACGGGCAAATAAATACCTTTAAATGAACTTTAAGAGTACGGTAATATCGTTTAAACTTATTAGAATTTTATTCAAGAAAAGGTAATAAAGATTTAGCTAAATTATTCAATAAATTAAGGATTTCGTTCCATTGATAACATTAGAAAACTATTTAGCAATAGTACAGTTAAATTTAAAAATAAAAACAATTTTAATTTTAATGAAAACTTTTAAATTAAATAATAATGGTTTAGTCTATTAATAAAAATGAAAGCTCTAATAAATGTAATTTTGATTACTAACACTATAATTTTAAGCTATTATTCTTGATTTCGATGACACAAAAGCAGATCAATTGCCGGTATAAAAAGAAAACAAAGCTTCCAAATTTATTCTCTACGATCACTAATATTTTAAAATTAATGAAGACCTATTTTTTGCATTTGTAGAGTTTTGGTTTAGCGTTTAGCGTTTAGTTTTAAGTAAATTAATGTGGAGCCTAGTTTTGGTTATTTTAGTTTGGGTTTTACGGAGTTGGTTTTTTTGCATAGGATGGTTAAAATCAGCTTTTTAGATTGTATTGTTTTTGAGTTCATACGAAATTACCATTAAACAGCCAATTAATTTTAAGAAATGTCTAATCTCTCTAGTTTAGTTAAATAGGTTGCGTTTGTTAATCTGTAGAAGCCGTGGCATGCGTAGTATAGTATCCCGCAACACCAGTAAAGTGTTTAATTGGTTATTTCTGCGTTTCTCATTGTAGGACAGTTGGAAGTAGAGTGCGCTAGTGGTAATCGAGAGACTTGAGTCGTATCGATTGTAAAACCAAGTGACGTCATTCCAAAACACACCACCTACAACAGCCAATGGGAAGTCAAGAGTAAGGGTGTCTTGTCAATGGAAGCAATTGCCGTACAATACCGGTGTTTTTGTTTTATGTGCCCGTTTTAATAGGTATCATGTATCCTGGTGTTGTGTGACAGATGTGTATTTGTTCTGTGTACATAATACTACTGTGAATATGAAGCTCAAGGACTTTGGTAAGCCCATTTTATACATAACCTACATCCGATTGGTTTACCGAAAATCTATATGTTAAGAAAATGTTTTAATGTAGCCTATTACCTTTATAATATAATATGTAATGTTTAAAATATTCGGCTTGTTACAAAAGTTTTACAATGAATCAAAAAGTATTATATAAAAACGTCACTTATGACGTTCAATTCTACTTAACACATTAATTACTGTAAGTTCGTAGTTACACTATTTTAATCCTTGCACTTGCAAATTTGGTTCGCAGTAAAAATACCTCGGTACTTTGATTAAAATTACTTTCGAGTGCCTAGCCCAATCTGCTAATTCAATCAGCTCTTACTTAATCAAGCACAGCGAATAAGGTAACTCCCACTTCCAAATGTAGGCGTATATATAGTATAGAATAGAATAATAATAGCAATAATTATTTTCTATGTTGAGAAAGACTTTTACATACTTATTTTTAAATGTATTTGCTATTCCAAAATTTTAACGGTTCTAAGATATAATATCACATAGTTTTGCTAGGCCAAGTTAGCATGTTTAATATACCCGAGTGGGGAAACTGTCCGAATTTTATGATATTCAATATTTATTTGTGTATTCAGCTCTTATACTTCAATGTTCAGAAGAATGCTTTCACCAAAACCATGATATCCAAGAGGTGTTTTGTATTATTTAATAAGCAGCATATTTAAACGCACAATTAACATTTATCCACATTTATATTTATTTGAAATGCCATCATCATATACGCTCAAGAAGAAAAGTAAATTGTAAAATATTATTTTACCAGTATTTTTTGTGTCTAGGTATTTATTTTAAAGATAAAGCTGCAGTTAGTCATAGCGCACATAGCATGTCAAAGCACAGGTGTGATTTAGCAAACATGCGATTATAACGGTTGCGTTTCCGTGTGTAATTTCAGTTACATAAATTATAAATTGCGACTATGTAAAAGGGGATTTCGGTTTGAGTACGATATATAGGGAGGGGGGGGGTAGATGTAAGTGATAAAAGGGAGAAGTGAACGAGGTATATACTGTTTTATATGAGAAACTCAAACTTAGTTGTTAGAGAGTTTGAATTGTTACGAACGCAAAGTGCAACTGGTTTTCAAGCAAACCAGTTACATAGTCAGAGGTAAGGTCTGATAGTACAGGTATATGATCAATAATATGGCTTTTGTTATAATTAATACCCCAGGTTATTTTTAAAATAAACATTGTAGAAAAAAGTAATTGTGAGATTTATTCTTCTCCTTTTACAAAATATTTAACCTTTTTGATATTAAAATTATATGTTTTATGATTTATTGTATTACAATTAAAAATAAACGGTACCAGGAACTGGCACATACTTTCTCACAAACATATTTAAATTATTAAACAGATTCACTGAGACTTGTAGGGTGAGGTAGGAGAGGTGATTTTTTATTAAAGTTGGAGATTAACTAATAAATATTATTATTATTATCTAGAGAGAAAACTATTCCAGAAATTCTAGAAAAATTTTGAAAAACAACCCCCTTTATGGCCATAAAACCCCCAAAAATCAGTTATTATTATTATTATTATTAGCTAAACGAGAATTTTTAGAAAGATGCGGTTTTTTGCATATGGTAGGACACATTAAAGGCTACAAATAAGCAAAATTTTATCAAAATCGTTAGAGCCGTTTTTTTATAAAAAAATAATAACAGATTTTTTGGAGGTTTTTTGGCCAAAAAGGGGGTTGTTTTTCAAAAATTTTCAAAACCATTTTTCGTGCATCTCAACAGGCCTACTTGAAATGTCTGGTGCAAATTTGTTTGAAATCGATCGAATAGTTTTCGCCATTTTGCTAAAAAACCCCCAAAAATCAGTTATTATTATTATTTTTAGCTAAACGAGAATTTTTAGACAGATGCGGTTTTTTGCATATGGTAGGGTACATTAAAGGCTACAAATAAGCCAAATTTTATCAAAATCGTTAGAGCGTTTTTTTTATAAAAAAATAATAACTGATTTTTGGGGGTTTTTGCAAAAAAAGGCGGTTGTTTTTCAAAAATTTTCAAAACTGTTTTTCGTGCATCTATATAATCCTACTTGACATGTCTGGTGCAAATTTGTTTGAAATCGATCGGATAGTTTTCGCCATTTCGCCAAGAAACCCCCAAAAATCAATTATTATTATTATTATTAGCTAAACGAGAATTTTTAGAAAGATGCGGTTTTTTGAATATGGTAGGGCACATTAAAGGCTACAAATAAGCTAAATTTTATCAAAATCGTTAGAGCCGTTTTTTTATAAAAAAATAATAACTGATTTTTTTGAGGTTTTTTGGCCAAAAAGGGGGTTGTTTTTCGAAAATTTTCAAAACCCTTTTTCGTGCATCTATACAGGCCTAATTGACATGTCTGGTGCAAATTTGGTTGAAATCGATAGAATAGTTTTCTCTCTAGAGCTTTGTATACATACAGACATACATACAGACATACATACAGACAGACATTTTGTAAAAACCACTTTTTTGGACTCAGGGGGTCCCAAAACGGATATTTCCACAAAAATCTCAACATCGATTTTTTTTGCGATCACTATACTTTCTCTATACTATAGTATAGTGAGAAAGTAAAATTAATTATAGACATTTTAACGTCTCTATTTGGGTTCATTATATTTCTCTGTGCATGATTTGTAGGCTACATATTATTTATCAGGGTTAATAATTTTGTAAAGTTTGATTGTCCTGTATCACAGATCATCGTTGTTGATTCATTTTACCACTTTTTGCGTTATAATTTTTCATTTTCATGTACGTAGGCCTATAGTATTTACAGACACATAACAAAAGCGATATTAAAATAAAATTTTTAAGACAACACTGTATTGTTGACCCGCCGTATTTTAAATTGTATGTCATTTAGTATTTTTAATTTGACAATTCGGTCGCAAGATATTTGTCTCCAAAGTCTTTTTAAATATGTCTAATTACAGTAGCCTACTGTAGTAGGTAGTGTTAAACTAGTAACATTTTAAATCGAACCATAAATTTCCTTTAGGCCTACATTTGCTTTAAAACTACGTGTTACAAAACCACGCAAAAGACATGGAACAATGTAATACGAGTGGACCCGGCAATGCTTCGCTATTGCTTGATTTACGTAACCTAAAATTATATTCAGTTTTTGATCCAAATCAGTTGTTGATCAAAATCAGCTGTTGATCAAAATCAGCTGTTTTAAGCTTTTCATACGAACAGCTGTTTTTTGGTGCCCCTGATAAAATCAAAAGAAATATTTCTTCTTCTTCCTTAAATTGACCTTCCACAAGATCAACATTTAAACTTTGAGGGCCACTGGGGCGTATCCCTGAGGATCGATGTAAATTATAATGGGATTCTGCTCATCTACAGGACACTACCTTTCTAACGGTATGCGCGAATTTCTCCTACGATGCACACAAGCTGAGAAAAAAGGACGACAAGTTTTGTGCTTGCCTATTAATATATAGATTTGACACCATTGTCATTAGCTTCCAAATAACCATCTGTTAGGACTCCATTTAAACTGGGGAGATGGGTGGACATACATACACATGGCGTTTGTATTTAGTATTTCTGTTCAGAAAATATAAATTGTTTATATAAAGACTGATAACTTGATCGTTAATAATATTTTTACCTAGTAAACAAATTAAACACTTCGTTTCTCTATTGGTATCTCGTATAGGCCTACATATCATAGAAATAACAAATTGAAAATGGACTAAAATTGTATACATTTTTTGTAATTTAAACCCTATGGTACGGAACAGTACACTTGACTGCTTTTTCCCTACTCAATTATTATAAGTACATAGGTGGAAATGTATGTATAAATCTATGTATGTGTGTATGTCCGGCTGTTATGTTAAATTAGGTATCATTAGAATCGTTCTAAAATACCATAACTTCAAGCAAAATCCAATATGATGGCCTTCACCACTTATTCCCCCGACTGATACCAATCTATGTATCAAATTAAAGGGCTTTGCGAGGTTAATTGTAATATGTTTGATTTTTAATAAAACAATCTTTCACAAATTAAAAACTCGACTGAGTAAAAAGCTAACTAAACACCGAACATAAACCTCAATTTACTTCAACTCAAAGGTCATTTTAAACCGCGTAATTTATTCTGCGAAATCACAAATAGATGAAAATTGCAAACAAAAAATTCGGTCTTTGTAATCCCATGGAAATTAGATCTACATTTTTAACACCTTTGTTTCATAAGTTTATTTATTTCTGGTACATGGACGTTTTTGTTATTGTACAGAGAAGTACTTTACAAAAAGATATTATCCAACCTCAAATGGATACATTGTACTCATACTTTAAATATTGATGAGATAATACATAAGACAAAGGTTATTTTTCTCTCAAATATAATATGACATGTTTATTCCATACTATTTGAATATTGAGGCCATGGAATATTTGTTGTCAATAATTGTTATCAGTCTATTTGTGGTGGGATCGATTCCTTAATTAGTTTACATAACTGTAATGAAATTTGAATCTTTCCGACATGTGATATTAAATTAATTAGCTCAGTTTTTTCCAACAGTTGAAAAGTTGTTTTAAACTGAATATAGTTCTTCCTTGAATGAATATATTTTAATGGCGTTACACGTTATTGGTTACAATACAGAGAAAAGGTTACAATAATTTGTCCTAAGTACATGATACGTTTTAATTTAAAATAACTTATTTTATAATTATTCTATGGAAAGAATACCTCATAACATCTAAGTGAACAAATAAAAGGTTTTAATAACACCACATGGGAAAATATAAAAATAATTCTATTATAGCAGCGTGTTAATATTCAAGAATACTGCTAACTTGTGTATATAGGCCTACTGAAACTTTAAACTGAGAAATAAATATAAAATCTAGTAAACTACAATTACAATCCGGTATGAAATGGGCGAAATTTAAGAATTCTATGTGTAATACAAATAAAATGGACATCTTTTTACTAAAACTAGTTATTTTGAGTAAATATAAAAAAAAAAAATGTTTTTAGAACGACGATATCGATAGTCATCGATATAATGTGTGTTGAGTGAAATTAAACATGATTTGTTATAATATATGACCACTTTACATGAATTCGAAATAATATGTTTTTTTTTTTTTGCTTTATTTAAAAAAAATATTTTGTAATAATAACTAAAGTCCGGTCAGCGAGTGTTTGCAGTTAATCGCCACCTATGGTGGATGACTGGGAAAGACATGGACAATTGAAAGTTCTTAGTAAATGTTTTATAATGTCACATGCGTATAAATTTAAAACTTATCTAAAAAACGCATTAAAAGTCTAAATTTAAAACTTCAAAATGGTCACAGAAAACAGCGATTTACTGCAAACCCTCACTGACCATAGTATAGTTTCATAAATATTTACTATGAATCTGTAAATAAAATATATATTAACTATTGCTGTAGCTGTAGTAAATAAGGCATTTTTCATTTAGTTACCCTACTTTATCAATGTCTATGGTAGGCTAATATAAATATAATTTAAAACTTTTAACTCGCTGGTTGTCTAGATATTTTTGCAAGTGTTCGCAAAATGACGTAGGAACCTGCTTAGGGGGGGGGGGGGTAGTTTTCCGGGGGGTAGTATTCCGGCGACCCGTATTTTTCTGTTAAACTTTTAATCGTCTCAAAGTTGAGAAACTTCTCTCGTTACTGGCAATGTTAACAGCTAATGTGGTTTCAATCTTCAAAAATGTATACACATTTGGAAAAACTGCCTCGTCACAAAAATTGAACTCATCAATGAATGTGTTTGGGTGCTTTTCTGCCACAATCCAGCGTTGTCTCCACAATATAATAGGCTACATGTATTTATTTTTCAATTAGAGTTTCAATTGAAGTTGTACATCTTGGCCATCGTTGTAATTAATTAATTCAACTGATTCAAACATTATGTTTCTCATCTCTTCGCCATCTTTAGGAGCATATTGGATGCCAAGTTTGATTCATTTCTCAGGAAAAATATTTTCAATTATTGAATGGCACATAGTATTTACTATATTTTGTGTGGGAAAAGTAAATAGATTGATTGTAGGGAATCTCAGGAAATACTTGCGTCTTAAGGTGTGCACACACTTGCACTGGGCGTGCGCCGCTAGAGCGCATTGAATGCGTCATATTTGTACGGGGCGCGCTCGCCGCTCTTGACGAGCCCTCTCCTGTCGGTTTTTTCAAAGGACACAAATGTTCATATTTGGGCGGAAACGTGAAAGTTTTATCGTTTTTAGCAAGTTTGTGATTATTGTTTTTCAAGATATTAATTTTCCAGTGACTAAATATGGATTGTTAAGAAGCGAATTTAATGAAATTAACAGATTCCTACAGAAACGAATCCATTATTTGGGATCCTCTGCATAAGGATAATTTTAAAAAATATGAAAGCAGTTGTTTGGCGAGAAAAAATATGGCGGAGATGGATATATTTGCAGACCAGCGTAAAAAAAATGTCTTTGCTGTCTTCATACCCCTTATTATATAATATATTAACAATAATATATAACAATAATAATATATTGACAGCTTATTTCTTGCGACTTCAAGACCAATGTAAGTTCTGAACTTTTTTTTTAAATGCACACCCTGCTTGGTTCGTGGCACGCAAGTGCTTGTACGCATCTTTACTTTATTCGTCGATTCCAAGAACGCATTCTCCTCAAAACTTTGACACAGGTGCAAAAGATATGTCAATATCTAAACCTCGTTTAGAGTTACAAATTAAAGATTATAAACTGACTTGGAAGATTGGGACAGTTTTTGTAATCATTTGTGTGTATAAAATAACTCAATATTTCGAGCGTGAGCAGCTACTAACAATCGTTACCAAATGAAAAATCAAAGCAAACGCATAAATACGCAAAGAATTATAAAAGCCTAAATCCCTAGACATTTTGACATATACAAACATAATCTAAGAAACCATGTATTGTTTTATGATAAAGGTGGTAAAAATATTTTTCACGCATCTTCTGTACACATATAGAATCGGATATCAAAATAATATAAATACGAACAATAACTCATTATATATAACTACTAAAAAGATTAAACAAATAAAAGAGCACTGTGGCGACAAAATCACACTGATTAAATAAAAACCCCGAACCACAAAACAAGGAACAAAAACAATAACTAAACA
>JAGFPH010001844.1:13382-24213 GCA_018207615.1 Philaenus spumarius
GTTGCAATACTAGTGAGGATCAATAAAATTTCATTTCATTTCATTTCATTTCATTTCATTTCATTTCAAACAACAACTATCGCACAGCTTCTGTGTCGGTCAGTGTTGTTTTGTGGATATATAACTGACAAATGAACGCTTCCAAGTTAGTCCTGACATCTTAGTGAGTGACAGTGAAGTCCCGAATGTAGCCAAAGCTTCTAGCAGCGTAACACTTGCGGAATTAAAAGCTTTCCACCACTTTTATTTTACCTTTGCCAGCAAATGATCCTGTTACATCAGCTCCTGAAAGTGCGTTTAATCCAGGAAGTGCAGAGGCATTCAGAGGTCCAAGTGCTATGTAAATTGAACCGTAGCTGAACGAACATTTGCATGCTATGGCCGAGGAAAAATATAAAATATTTCGAAAGTTGAGGATATCGCCATAATGCTAAAATCGTATCTGGGAGAAGATATGAGTAGTTTTAATTCCTTTCTTTGCAAAATAAGCTGCATGTAATATGATCTTTGTATCAGCCTCCTCTTGCGTACTTGAAAGACTGGATATATCATATATCCTTCATCCTATAATGGGCCAATAATTTGTGCATTAAGAGTAAGTGAGTGCAATTAATATAGGATACATAATATTGAGTTTTACACTTACACGCAAGTTGCCTGACCCAAAAATCATTTATATAATAAGTTTCATCCAAGTCGATCATCTTTTCATATGTTGGCCTAGATAGGCCTTCATGGTGAACTGTGAGTTGGTAATCGCTAAAAATGTTCGGTTTTCCTGTTTAATACTCATAGATCTCAAATAAACGTTGAAATTAATCCGGTTTATAGATGTATTCGTACATATTTCATCCAAAACATGTTAAAAAGATAAATCTCTTCTTTCATCTAAAACGTCTTCGACTTAAAATATTTGCTTCGTTACCCCCTGTTTGCATCGTAAACGCAAGTAATCAAAATTCAAATAATATTTCTTTCCTGTATAGAACATAAGAATAGTAATTAACAAATTTCAACTCTCAATCTTTGTGGAAAGTGGGTGGAATTTAATTGAATTTTTTTAATAAAATTACTCCATTTTTGCACCTTATTACTCAGCAGTAACAGATGCAAGTGTAGTTAAATTGTTCTATATTTTATTTAAAAATTGAAAGTATTAAATTTTACATCTCTAGATTCAAGGAAAGTGTAAGAATTAATATTTTACTTTTTTAAGGGTGGTTTCCTTACTTTCATTCTTCAGAAGAAATTAGTAGTAATGCCATTGCATTACTCTTCACATTTATCATTTAAATAATTACTTAAGTATCAAATAAAGCTCTAATGGGCATTAGGACTATTATTTTTCACGTATATGGTTAATTTGTTGCCATCATTTCAAATTGTTACCACTTAAATAAAATTGATCGAAATTACTTTTTAAGAAAAATATTTCGCAAATTCAAGACACTAGCTTCAAGGACAGTACAACATTTAATATTTATTGTTTTAGTTATTGTTATTCCATTGTCATGCCTAAACGAAAATGATATAAATATAATTGTTCAAGTTTGTTTTGTGTATTTTAGAAACAAATGTAAAACTATTTAGCTTTCAAGTTTCATAGAAAATAGTTGCGAAAGGCTAGTTAGTTTGTTTCAACCTTTAAAAACGATTAATAGAAATAAGTTGTGCTAATTGGTAATACGCCGAATTTTGTACATTCACATACAAACGAGCTCTTAATGGACACATTTTGCTAAACTGTGCTTCAGAGAACAGCATTTCAGCTTATTTGTAGCATACTGTTAACCAATAACTTTCGTTATCATATGTTTGATCACAAAGTGACAAATAATTTACATCAGCTTGATTGTGTTTTGTATTACTTATCAGTTGCGACATAGTTTTTATATTTGAAGACATTTTCATGTAATAATTTTACTCATGGTGTACAATAACAATAAAGATCTGTCTTTGAATTGTCTGGTTTGAATTTAAAAGGTTCAAATTACATAAAACTATTATTAGCGGCGAAGTCCCTCGTCATACTTTTAAGTGACTTGGTTAAATTCACTATCATCTATTTTTATTTGGATTATTTAGGCTGGCGAAAAATTAAGATTAGATAAAGTTAGGTTCGAATAAATGGAGGTGGGAAATGTTTGTAAAGGTACTGTTATTTCAGATTTTAATTTCTAAATTTATACATTTTGAATAATAATCTTATATAAAGATTGAACCTTATCTCAACTAAATACATTTTTCATTAAATTCAGCATTTCCTTAAATAATCTAGATCAATCCAGATAGTCACGCACCAGGTAAACGCAATACACATTTAAATGATGCCGTGCATAAATAGATAAAATTGTCTTCGTGCTGATAGTGATTCAAAGTCCGTTTTGACAATACCCTGTCCGTATCCAGAAACAAACCCTACTCACGTGAGGGGTTCAGCGATGGGACTCCCCAGAGTTTTATTAAATAAGTAATATTAGATATGAAAAAATATAATATTTGCAATAAAAAAAAACCGATGTTTTAACATTAATAAAAGAGTAGGAAGCGAAGTATTTGCTGCTCTATACAACGTTATGCATAACTTGTCTAGAACACGTGTAGAGTAGGAGAGAGAAACGTTTACATCAGGTGTGCCACTAGTACAGCCTGTGTGTATGTAGGTGTCTTGTGTTATTGTATATAGACGGATTGTAATTTGTAAGCAGTTGTAAAGTTTCTATAGTCATGAAAATGTATAATATTTAGCAATTTATAATGTACCTTAAATGCATTTGTAATACAGAAAGTTTAAACAAACATATATTATGTATTACTTATTTTCGGTAGAAAAATATTGATTTGAATTTTATATTATAGAAAAATATTAAAATATAGAGCATTTATAGCACTTTGGAAATTTATTAAATTTTAAATAAATTACTTAAAATTTTATCGCTTCATAAGTCATTCCCAGTTTTAAATTGAGGTATATAACAATTAAAAATATAATTTGGTTTTCAAAGTTTAGGAAAATTACTAATAATTTCGGAAAGAAATTCTCTGGGCACTAATGTGTTGGTTTATTAAAAATCTAACATTTCCACTTTTTAAAATATTTTGTTTTGAAATCTGTAAGATAAAAGCATCACATAATTACTACTGTAATTTTTTTTATTTACGTTTGACAATAAAATTACAGAACTTAAGCTTTTACACAGACGATAGCAACAATCTTATCTTAGTAATCATTAAGCTCGACCTTCTATAGTAAACATTTTGGTTTACATGCTTTGACATCTTCCAGTGGATAGAGAGATTCTAACATATCTGTTGTTAAGCTCACTGAGAAAGAGAGATCGAACAATGGCACTCGTGCCTATGGTAAGTTATATCTTTAGTAATATTATGTGGGATTTGTGTATAATACACAATATTGTTAAGGTTTACTTACTGTCTTATGTGTCCGTCACGTGACTTACTTTTTTCCATTCTCTTTATACAAACTGTAATATTATGTACAATATTCATACAAACTGTAGTATATTACACGATATTGTAAAATATAGTCTCTTGTGCTAATCCGAAATTGACATTGAATACGAAATAAGTCACTATATTTAACTTAGTGTATATTTAGACCATATTTCTATATTTTCCATATAAATGAAAATATACAGAACTATACGGCAATCTCTCGAAAGCTCATTCTATAGCTAAAAATAACAACAAAAGTTCATATAAACATAGGCCCGAATACGCTTCGTTTTCTAGATATCCGCCATTTAATTTTTTGTACAAAATAATTCATATCTAGAAAAATGATTGACTGATTGAGTTCAAACTAGGCATGGATTTTAACCTAACAATGATATATCTCAAGAAAATAAGCGATTAAATCCAATCATGAGTCAAAATGGAGGCAGTTTGAAAATTTCAAACATAATTTACTAAAAAACCATAAATTTTAACAACAAAATTCAAGGCACCTTTTTTGTAGCATTTTTGATTCCCTATCAGAAGGTCTCACTCACACTCAAAACAATCAGATGATGGATAATAGCAAAGTTAAAGATAGTAACAGCATAATATGTACATACAATATTGTTGTGTTTACTGTTCTGGTATAGGATGCCGGGTTGAACTAAATAATTATTAACATAACTCAACTATTGTCTTTCATCCGATTGTTTTGACTGTGATAACACGCGATCGGGAATCAAAAGGACTACAAAAAAGGTGTATTGACATGTTTTGTTAAAATGTACGGTTTTTGATTAATTTAGGTTTGAAATTTTAAAACAGTTGCCATTTTGAAATTCATGATTTTAGATAATCGCTTACTTTTATTGAGATTTGTCATTGTTAGGTTAATCTTCATGCCAAGTTTGAACTAAATCAGTCAAAAATTTCTGTAGATATGAATTATTTTGTACAAAACACAAAATGGCGGATATCTGGAAATCGAAACGTTTTCGAGCCTATGTTTATATTAACTTTTTTTGAAGTGATAACTTTTATTGGTCCGTTGATCACTTGTTGAAACTTTTTGCTTTGACACGAGTCAGAGCGTGAAGGGGGAATAGGCGATACATTGTATATATAGACAGGTAAGCACGTAGAGAGGGAATAATATTATATTATAATAACATTATATTATAATAAATAAGTATGCAAAAAATAGTGACCATTATAATGTAAGTACAGTATTATTTATTTAGTGACTACTGATTTAGAGTGAAGTATTAGCTTATGCACTCTACATAGAATTCTAAGAATAATTCAATATGTAAGGAATAATTATAATTATTATTATTGTTGTGGGAGAGTTTTGGCGAACCGGTTGAGGGAGTAGGGAGGCTAAGGTTTACTGGGAAACTGACTAGAGGCCACTTTGATGTTCTCATTCCTCTTACACCTTCTTTACCTGACAACTCAATGGATATTAGTGTGGAGGACATACAGTCAGCTTCCCAATCCCAGGTTTCAGACGATGGTCACCAAATTTCTCAACTTCCAACCCTATCAGAACAGTGTACATCATCAACTGATGCAGTTTGGTCGCATTCAGAACAAATACCAAAAAAACGAGGGAAAAAAGACGAAAACGTTTTTCTAATACAAATCGCGTAAAAGCACACAGAAGCAGCTAAACTACTTTAATATGTAACATTTGCTGTTAGTAACCATATTATTCCAGTGAACATTGTCCTGTCAGCTAATAGTATATATAGACAAGTAAGCGCGTGGAGATGGAAAAGACGATACATAATATATTATAATACGTTATTATAATACTATAATTATTATTATAATCTCATACATATTGAATTATTCTTAAAATTCTCTGTAGAGGGCATACACGAATACCTCACTCAAAATCATTAGTCACTAAATAAATACTGCATACATTATAATGATAACTTTTTTCGCATACTTATTATAATTATAATATTATTACATAATACTATTATAATAATAATAATAATATTGCTATATTATAATATTATAATTATTATATTATAATATCATAATTATGCAATTTCAAAATATGATATAATATTTTTTGACAATATATTGACTTGTGTAATTTGTTGACTTTTATTCTCCTCTAATATTAATACTCATAAAAATATAAATCGGGTTATAAAAGTTATCACTGCCAACGTGTGGTCTCAAGCACACCCAATGTTTTTTCTTCTTATTTTTAGCTATAGAATGAGCTTCTGAGAGATTGCCACATTCTTCTGAATCAAGCTGTTTATAATTAAATCTGGTAAGTAGGCTTATATTAGTGTAAAAACTTTGCACTAACTGTCTATATAATATATATAAATCTAAAATATGTGAATTCAAGTTGGTTACTTTAATTTATAATTTAAAAAATAGATCTATAAATATATTTAAAATAATGTTTCATCCTTTTTAAATATTTGTTAATTTAAAAATTACATAGCTTACCTGGTTAAATATGGTTTATGTTTGTGGAATAATCATATTTATACTTGTTATTTGTGCTACGCACTTTTCTCTTTTTTTATTATTAATTAAATAGCTGACTTCATACTTGAAAACTAATTGTATTTCTCATTTTTAGGTTATGTTTGAGTTTAATATGATATTATATTTTTTTTTTTCAGAAGTCATGCATATTTATCATACTAGCTCTGGGAACAATGAAATGCTATGCTGCTCAGATATTGGCATTTCTTCCTATGCAATCTCACAGCCACCAAAATACATACAGACCCATCTTTAGAGAACTTACCAAGCGAGGCCATAACGTAACATATGTTACCTCTATTCCGGATAGTAAAGCGCCATATAAACAAATTGTAGTGAGAGATCCTTTCTTGGAAGATTTTGCAGGTAATGTATTGTAGTCGAGTATGATAAATTAACTATACTATGAATGGATTAATATGACAAAGGTATATTATTAGGTACCAAGAGTATTTCAACAGGTGGTACAGTATTAATATTTGGGAGTTTGGAGAGTGATGTAGTGGATTTACTTTGTGACAATAAAAGAAAACTTTAAATTCTAATGTCTGTAAAATTGACAGAATATTAAAATATGTTTATAATAAAAACTAACAAAATACAATCGAATACATTTAATGTTTATAAAATAATTTGAAAAAAGAAAATGTCCGTTTTACCAAAAATGTTTGTCTATGAATACACTGTTGCCATAAACACTGTCTGCATATCAGTCATAGGATACAAAATCGCAGAAAGCAGAGGTAATTGTGAAATGCGATAATTATTTATGGTACAGTTTATTTGTTGACCAGGTCGGTCATTTGTTATTGGTGGTGAGTGGTGGGAGGGGGTGGGGACAAAATATGTGACTTTTTGTTTTTCTAAAATATCTTGTAAAATATTTATACTATCAAAAAAGTGCCCATTATCAAAAGGAAAGAGAATTACATTAAATGATTCTTATATTTTTTTCAGTGTAGCCAATAGTTTACGAGATATACGCGTTAAAAAATTAAAGTTAAATAAGCTCCTCAAACAACTGTAACTTGATTGATTATATTAGTTTATTTACATTAGATACTCGTAAAGTTTTTATAATAATTAATTGTATCCATAGTGGTTATTTTATATTATATTAACTTATTTACGTATATTTAAAAACAAATAAAAATAACACTATTCTCACTCTTATACGTTTAATTACCAAACGCGTTTCAACGACAAAGTCGTCATCCTCAGTAGTATATGAGCTACAACTTACAGATTATAACTAATTACTTCTAAGTCTATGGCACATATTTATACCCCTCTACAAGAGTGGGCGTGTCTTAGTTCCTAAACAGCCAATGGCGTACAAGGGACCTTAAATAGACAATAAACCTTAAATGTTACAGTTACATTAATGATTAAAATAAGAATACAATATGTTACTTAAATTGACATTGATATGGAAAATAATAATACTAATACAATTCAAATAAAAAATAAAATTTATAAATTGACATATCTACGTGAGTAGACTTATTTCCCAAATTGTTGGTTGAAACCCTAAAACATAGGCATATAAACTTAATTTTGGAAATTTGCTCAACTCACGTCAGCGGTCCAGCTGCGTGGTCGAATTATTTGATAGTGCAACCATTTCTTCTGAGTGATTAGGGTTTGACGATGGAGTTACGGCTCCGAAACATGTCCTTAAAACACTACTAGTAGAAAGCACACGAAGTACCAAAACGAAGGTAACATCTAATTAATAATTAATTGTATAGTGACTTGGTTACCAACAATATGCAAATCAAACCTAATTGTGTTATTAAATATGTATGAATAAGCAAATTACAAATTCCATACAGTTTCGAACAACCAGTGATAGGGCTGTTTTTTTTTGTACAATCAGCATTTAATGGTAAAGTTACAGATAAATAATTATTAGAGAAGTTAATAATACCCCAAATTAAATAGGTAAATAACAAAATTTTATATTTCTAACTGGATGTAGCTCCCCACATTACAGTATTGCTTTTCATTGCGACCTCACACATGAAACACTCTGCTCCTTCGTTTTTAACGGACTACAACTTTTATAAGCCATTAAATGGGACTACCGCACACAGATGGAGCAACTGAGTCGCAACGCCTCGCAACAACACGCTGTACTCGGAGAACGCTCCCGACGTCAGCTCTGAATTTATGTTGCACGTCTGGTGGTCGTGAGCAATTTCTATCCGGGCATGTGCAAACCGAGTATTCCACTCTGCTCTGTTCCTTCCTTAGTAATAAACAGCCTTTCCTCAGCAGATACTCTTTTCCTCCGATTGAACAAACTGAATCAGTCATAACAATACTGTAAAACTGGTTATACTGATACGTCAGTAGTCATAAAACTTTGCAGGATCACGTTTAGGTTCATTGATGTAGGCCTATTATAAAAGGTCTGTTTTCTTTCTACAGTTTCAACCCGGTCTTAAGTCTAATATTTGAACAAATTGCCATAAAGTTGTGGCAACATTGGCCTCTTCTTCCAGAACCTCGGCACTAATTTCTTCTCTGTCAATCGCAAACTCAAAATGATCCCAAAGCCGCTCCAAGATCCTCGCGTCTTGCGTCAGCCTTGCACCGCACACTGCAAGGAGCAAAGCATAGTTACTCGGAGGAAAATGTTTCATTGCTCCTGATCCTTTGCGCCTGTTTCTTCCAAGGTGTGGCCAGCATAAGACTTAATAACTTCGCATGACCTGTCCGATCCCCTATTCACCTAAAAGTCATAACCTGACTGATCAATTCAGTATATGAAAATAACTTTGAAATCGGATTATTGCTACTATCTTAATCGCCACAGATATTATGTAGCTGCCATGAGTGTACAAATTTAATTTATTAAAAGATTTTATGTAAAACTTTGTTTCCGAAAGAATGTTTTCTTAAAAGAATCTCCCATTTGTTTATTAGGTTTTATAAGTTATATTTAGTAAAATAAGGGCAACATTTTTATTAACATTAAATACTAACTCAATTTGTACACATTTTTTGTGTCTATTTTAAAAGATTACAATAATTGGACTATTATTATTGTTTTCAGATGACTTTGATTTATTTGAAAATACACAAAACTCCTGGTATGACGATTTACAAATGTTTATTGGCACTGTAGATACAATACCGAACACTCTCTCCAACCCGGAAGTACAACAGCTGATCCATTCAAATGATTTACATTTTGACTTGGTTTTTCTCGAAACGATGGCATTCCAAGAGGCTTATATCGCTTTCGGGCACAAATTCCAAGCCCCTGTTATAGAGTTAACAGGTCTGTGCCCTTCATTCTTTCTGTACGATTTGATGGGAAATCCATACTCTTTCTCGTATTCCGTTAGTTTCCATACTTATTCATCAGATAAAATGACCTTCACGGAGAGGTTACATAACACTATAGCGGGTGTCACATGGGATATCGTAACACGTTATCGGGTAATACCAAAGCAAGAGGCATTCATGAGGAAGTTCTTTACCTATCCTGGATGGGAGTCTAGACCACCTCTGGTAGAGATGCTCTCTAACATCTCTCTTGTGCTGCAGAACACCCACGTGGCTACGCATTATCCTCATGCTTACAATCCGAATGTAATAGAGATAGCAGGAATGCAAATTCAAGAGCCAGAAAAGCTGCCACAGGTAAGTTGGATCCTTGTAATTTGGCTCCATGCCTGTAATGGATTAACAATTAGTTATTATATAACCTTAACTCTTAGTCATTTGTGAAGTCTTATATTTTCTAAATAAAATAAATATTATTAAATTAAACTACTCGTGATCTGCGATTAACTAAACTTGATGGAATTTTATTTTTTACTGATCAATATTAAATGGCAATTTTGCCTAAGTGTTTTGTATTAAGGACCACTGCAAATTATTATGTACTTAATCTACATGTTATTAAAATTTATTCATGTAATACTTAATAGTGTCGCATACTATTTTGTATAACGTTGAACCCTAGCAACACAAAACAAATGTTTTTTTTTAATTGAAAACTTGCAAAATATAACTTTCAGGACTTACAAACTTACATGGACAGTGCAAAGGAAGGAGTCGTGTACTTTAGCTTAGGGAGTATTGTTGTAGGCTCCAAAATGCCGGAGACCACAAGGCTAGCCTTCCTATCGGCTTTTGAGAAACTACCTTACAAATTCCTGTGGAAATGGGAGATCGACTCTATGATTAATCTGCCTAAAAATGTAAAGATTTCAAAATGGTTGCCACAAAAGGATATTTTAGGTAAGACCTATAACTTTTAATTATTAATTATTTTAAAAGACGTATAATTTCATATTTATTTACACGTGGAGTATATACTTTGTCCAGTAGTCCTTAAAAATAGGTAAACGTTTTTGAATCTGATAAATAATTCTTGAGTGAAAACGCAATATACAAGCTATCCCTACTTATTTTATATTATAATAAATCTTAACTTGAAGGGTTCTAATTTAAATTTAAATGAATTACACACTATTACAGAAATAATTTTTTTAATTTACTTTATAACATATCTTATTGGATTTAAATATATTCTATGATTTAGATTAAGATCCTTTCTTCTGTTTCCAGGACATCCGAATCTTAAAGTGTTCATTACTCACGGAGGCTTAGCCAGCATGACAGAGTCTATATACCATGGGGTTCCTATAATTTTAATACCGATATTTTTTGACCAATTTAAGAATGCCAAACAGGTCGAAGCTGTTGGGAACGGGCTAACTCTCGAATTCGGTAACATTACGACCGAGTCTGTTATTTGGGCTGTAAATACCGTCATTACTCAGCCTTCGTAAGTATTAGAGTTATGGTAAAATAATAGTTATTAGCTTGC
>JAGFPH010001844.1:24223-44847 GCA_018207615.1 Philaenus spumarius
TTAGAGTTATGGTAAAATAATAGTTATTAGCTTGCTTAGTAAAGAGTAACGATGAAAACACAACTTCTCAAGATCACCTAACACTTCATCAAGATCTTTAGTTAGTAAATAAGTACAACCGGCACGCATTCCCTTAGCAACGTGAAGTAGTTATTTTATTAATTTTAGTTTGAATTCGTTACAATAATTCAACACCCGTTTCGAATCAACTGGAAACATCTCCATTCGTCTTTCACACATTTCACTATAGTAGTTACTATAACGTAAAACATGATTGTGAGTTAGTCAATAAATACCAACATGCATGCAGTATTCCCAAAGCAACGTAATGTAATTATTTTACTAATTTTAGTTTGAAGGCGTTATAATAATTTAACATCCGTTTCGAATCAACTGGAAACATCTCCATTCGTATCCCATTCATTTTGCTGTAACTTAACACTTCATCACGATCGTTAGGTACTATATAAGCACCAATATTTAAGCAGAATACACTAAGCAAATTGAAGTAATTATTTTACTATTTTTTTTACATTAAATAATTCAACACACTTTTAAACTGGAAACATCTCCATTAGTGACACACACATTTTGATATAACGTAATACTTATAAAACTGTCAGTTAGTAAATAAGTACCAACAGGAAGGCATTGTACAATTATCCATACAAATTTAGTTTTTGAATACTACTTTACTATATGGAGTCAATAATAATTTTAAAAATTAATAAAATGCTTTGATGTTTCAGATATCTCAAAGCGGCAAAAAAACAGTCCAATATTCTCCGTGACAACCCTATTTCATCATTGGATAAAGCAGTGTATTGGACTGAGTATGTACTGCGCCATAAGGGTGCACCACACATGCGCACAGCTGCAGCAAATCTCCCTTGGTACAAATATTTGCTTATAGATGTCGTTGCAGTGTTATTATGTTGTGTAGTACTATGTCTAATGACAGTATATTTTACATTAAGAACTGTATATAGGTTTATTTTTTCAATAAGTAGTGAAAGTGTAAATAATAATAGGTCTTATAAAAATAAAAAGAAGTTAAACTAAGTAAATAGTGTTGTAATGTATGTTGTAATTGTTGATATTTAATTGGTTATGAAATAAATGTTATTTTTTAATCAAATTACAAAATTAAAACCATCTACCTACATCCAAAATGCCAGGCAGTTTATTTCCTATGAATTGTGTGCACAGTTTTATATAATATTAACACATTGAGTGGAGTCAACACTAAGAAGGATAGATCTATTTTATTTGGATTAGTAAAACGGTCGAGCTCTACTAGAATATACATTGTAAGCAATTATGTTTTACTAATAACGGCCTTACTTTATTTAAATTTTAAGCACATCCATAAACATTTTTTATAGTTCGTTCCAATTTTTTTGATTGGTTGAGGAAACCCCTCAATAACTTCAGTTGATTTCTGTACTTTTTAGGATACGTTTTAGTCAACTACTCTATCTTTTCACAACTACGTTAACAGAATTTCAACCCTTTCTGGGTGGCCCATGGTTTGTGTGCAACACCCATTATGTGAGACATCATGTTTTTAAAAACAAGACAAATGTAGTAAATACAAGTTTCTACAATAGCCTACATGTATCCAAATTAGCGTCCGATTTAAGTTCTTTGAGTTTAAAAATAAATAATTTCAAATGAAATAAATTGAACTTTTTTTTCTATTTTTAAAACAATGCAATCACATTTAAAAATACAAATACATTTTTAAACATTGTATTAATCTTAAATAAGTTCAATAAAAAAAAAAGAAAGACCATAACAAGAATGAGTAAAAAGAAATCAAAATAACTTCATCTATGCATGTTGACTGTTAATCGGCTGGATATCATCTATTGATCAGCTAATTATTGATGGTCTCTTACCATTGCAACAATACAACTACACTGATGTGAAATACAAAAAGATTATACACTGTTAATTGTTTATGTATTTGGAGTGATTGGTCGCCTAGATATTTTTTTATTCCTCTAACTTACAGGCCAATTTTACTTTTCTCTTAACACCTTTTTTACCATCTTTGTTTTAAGGGATTAATTTTGTTGTGCTACTCTTTAATAATAACCTCCATAATATCACTTGGTGAATAGGAGAGGATCACGCTTCTAAAGATAAGTGTCTTTGTGGAAGAATTTATTTGTATAATAAAGTTTGTGAAATGTTCAATGCAACATTTAATAATCGTGACCCTATTACAAAAAGTACAGTTTCAAAAACCATACGACGATTTAAAGAAACAAGAAGCATTACTAATAGAATAAAACCAGGAAGGTCGAAATTTGCCACAAATAATAACAAATCATTAGAAATTACGGAAGCATGCTTGAAAATACTCATTATCGACTGGAATAGTATCATGAGAACATAACATTAGTCAATGCTCAGTTATTTGGACATTGATAATGGCAAATTTTAAAACCTTCAAGATTCATCTGGCGCAAGAACTTAATGTAGACGACTTCTATCAAAGAATTCTGCGAAATTATGAAGAACAATGTGTGTGCCAATCCTAATTTAGAACATACATTTGTTTTCAGTGATGAGGACACATTCTTCTTGAATTGAGATACAAGTTGCCATAACCGTCGGTATTGGAATGATGGAAATCTACGCTGGTATTTTGAGGTTGATACTCGGTATCCAATCAAAGTAAATGGAGGGCAGGTACTATTGGTGGACTATTACCGTCTATTTTTATTGACGAAAATTTAAATGCAGAAAAATATGAAAGGTTGCTTGTAGAAGATATCATTCCAAATATTGAAAACGTTGTTGGCCCCAACTTCAACAACATTTGGTTTTAACAAGATGGTGCCCCACCTCATTTTTTCAATCGCGTACGACAAATTTCAAATATTTTTTTTTATTGAAGATGGATTGGACGAGGGGTGAAGAAAATGGTTTGGGTTACCATATATTTGTAAAGTACTTAAAACTATAGTTAACAGTGAAGTACCCCTTCATACTTTTAGGGACTTGGCTAAATTCAATATCATCTATTTTTAATTAATTGGTTTATTTATACTCGCAAAAATTAAGATTAGATAAACTTAGGTTGAATAAGTGGAGGATTGGAAATGTTTTAAAGGTACTGTTATTTTAGATTTTAATAGTTAAATTTATACATTTAGAATGTTTCATAAAGAATAATACCTAATCACAACTAAAAAGTTTGTCTTTAATTTCACTATTTCCTTTAATAATCTAGATCAATCCAGATAATCGAACACCAGCTAAATGCAATAAACATTTAAATGATGACCTACATAAATAGATAAACTTTTCTGCGTGCTGGGAGTAATTCACAGAATCCGTTTTGACAATATCCTGCCCGTATATTGAATCAAACCTTACTCACGTGAGGGGGACAACGGTGCGACTCTAAATAATTGTATTAAATATATAAGTATTATTAGATATGACTAAATTATAATATTTGCAAAAAGAAACAACACATTCTTTAACATTAATAAAAGATTAAGAAGCCGAGTGAGTATTGGCTGGAACTCCAATACGTCGTTATGAAGTAACGTTAAACAGTCTAGAGCAGGTGGAGAGTAGGAGAGGCATGTTGGATACATCAGGTGTTGTACTTAGTGATTTTTTGGGGTGACTGTAGTTTATTTCTTCTTCTTGTGTTATTGTTTAAAATATCACCATACAAATAGGCACACGCGGAAAATAAGGAATTAGAAAAATTGTAGGCAGTGGTAAATTTCCGATAGTGCAAATGTATAATATGTATCAACTTATAATGCACCTAAACTAAAGTTGGGTTGAAGAAAGTTCAAACAAAAATAAATGTATTACTCTTATATTCTATAAAATATTGTTTTGAATTTTGATATTTTAAATAAATATTAAAATATTGATCATATAAAGCCCTTTAGAAATTAAAAATATTTTAAAGAAATTACTTAAAATTGTATTGCTTGCACATTCATTCCCAGTTTCAACTTGAGGTATATAACAACTAAAAATATATTTTTGTTTTCAAAGTTTAGGAAAAACATGATTTATTTTGGAAACATATTATTTGGGCACTAATAGGTTGGTTTATAAAAAAATTCAACTTTTAAAATTTTTGTTTGAAATCTGAAAAAAAGCAATACATAATTACTACTGTTATTTAAAAAAAATTATACTTGTCAGTTTCTAAACGGAAGCTTTTATACAGACGATAGTAATAATCTTATCTGAGTATTGTTAAGCTCGACCTAGTATACATTATAAATTACTTGCATTGTCATCTTATATTGGCTATATAGACTCTGTTGCTCACTGAGGAAGAGAGATCTAACAATGGCAGTCGTGTATATGGTAAGTTATATATTTAGTAATATTATATTGGATTTGTGTATAACATACAATATTGTAAACCATAGTTTCTTGTGATAAATAACCATACACTTCACTCAGTCAAATTGAGAATGAATATGAAATTAAATCACTATATTCAACTTAGTGTATATATAGGCTAAATTTATAGATTTTCCATATCCATCTGACTATATAATTTAAACTGGTATGTAAATTAGTGTGAAAACTTTGAACTTACTTCCTATATACTATTTATAAATCTAAAGTATCTGAATTCAAGTTGGTTGAACAAAACATTAATTTACAAATAATTGCAAAAATAGGATTATAAATACTAGATTTAAAAATGAGACGCATTTATTTTAAATATTTGTTATTGACATAGCTTACCTGATTAAAGATGATTGATTGGTGCAATAATCATATTAATACCTAATATTTATGCTAAGCATTTTTATCTTTGGTATACTGTATTAAATAGCTGACTTCATAGTTGAAAACAAATTTGTATTTTTCATTGTTAGGTTATGTTTGAGTTTAGGAGTAGGAATAAGCAATTCCGGTTCTTTTAAACCTTTACTATAACTCATGGTATATAATAAATGTAATAAAATCGTTTAGACATTTAATCTGATTATAATTATTTTGTGTGTAAAGAAAGCAAGTATGTTGGTGTGCGAATCAATAGTCATCTTAGTACTCTAAAAATATACTTGATTGTTTATTAAGAACTAATTCGAAAACTAAGTATACAATTTTGATCGCGTATTAAATCTACTAATGATTTAATCATTTTAATAAAAAATATTTTAAATTGTGTCTATTATTATTGATTATTCAGATATTTGTCATCATTTATGTCTTACAATCAATACAAGTCGTTTCAGGAATATGAATTAACTCCCGAAACACCATGCTTGATTTTATCACATAAATGATGACTAATGTCCGAAGAATAATCACTAATAACGGACGCAATATTTACTAATAGATAACTATACAAAATTATTTAATTCTTGCCGACCATGATTTCGCTAGTTACGGCATTTAATTTGCAGCTTTATTGCTATTATTGCTGACACCGTATTCAGCAAGGATTAAATATATTTTGTATACATGGAGTTTTTGTTTGCACAAGAACTTTTCCTCTTTACAAGGTACTGCATATTTCAAGTTTTCCAAAGTTTTAAGCAATAGTTATATATATTATTTTTTTCAGACGTTATGCATATTTACCATACTAGCTCTGGGTGCAATGTAATGCAATGCTGCCCAGATATTGGCCTTTCTTCCTATGCAATCTCACAGCCACCAAAATACATACAGACCCATCTTTAGAGAACTTACAAAGCGAGGCCATAACGTAACATTTGTTACCTCAATTCCGGACAGTAAAGCGCCATATAAACAAATTGTATTGAAAGATCCTTTTTTGGAAGATATGGCAGGTATGTATTGTAGTCCTGTATGATAAATTACCTATAATATGAACTAGTGGACCCGGCAATGCTTCGCTATTGCTTAACTTAATTTTAAGTATAGTTATCAAATTTCATTCTTTTGACTTAAGTTATTGAATTGCAAATGGTGTTTATGTCACTTAAGAATAATATTATATTCAGTTTTTGATCCAAATCAGTTGTTGATCAAAATCAGCTGTTGATCAAAGTCAGCTGTTTTAAGCTTTTCATACGAACAGCTGTTTTTTGTGCCCCTGATAAAATCAAAAGAAATCTTTCTTCTTCTTCCTTAAGATTGACCTGCCATAAGATTAACATTGAAACTTTGAGGGCCACTGGGGCGTACCCCTGAGGACCGATGTAAATTATAATGGGATTCTGCTCCTCTACAGGACACTACCTTTCTAACGGTATGCACGAATTTCTCCTACGATGCACACAAGCTGAGAAAAAAGGACGACAAGTTTTGTGCTTGCCTATGAATATATAGATTGATTGATAAGGCAGAGGTCATTTAGTTATCAATAGCATTTCAACAGGTGGAGCAGTATTAATTTTTGGGAGTTTGAGAGTGAGGTAGAAGATTTACTTTATGAATTTTTAATTTTTAATTCTTTAAAATTGACAGAATATTAAAATATGTTTCTAACAAAAATTCACGAAAGACGATCGGAAATATTTGCCTTTTTTTCTACGTGTGTAATTAATAAAATAACTGAAAAAATGTTTCCTTTACCACATTTTTTTCCATGAACACCGTCTGTTCATAGAATGTGTATGTCACAGAATGTGAAATCGCAGAAAGCTCCGGTAATTGTGACACGGTCCTGGCTTATTTGTTGACCAGGTATTTGTCTTAACGTTTGTGGAATGACTTATGTCGTCACGTACAAAGCTAACTACAGCCATGTAAGTGCAGCCAAATAGTACATTCTATGTACGTTGTTATCTTATGTGTATGAAAATAAAACAAAGTTTATAATTAAATTTCTTTTAAATAAGAACTAGAATTACGAAATGCAATTAAAAGTGACTTAGTTACCACAAATTGCAAATCAAACCTAATGAGTTATTGAATAAGTTTGAGAAAATAATCGAACGTCCTGTGATATGGCTGATATTTTTTGTAGAATCAACAATTACTGTAAAGTAACATATAAATTTTATTATTAGAGAAGTTTGTAATATCCCGAAATAAATAGGTAAATAACAAAATTGTAGATTTCTAACAGGATGCAGTTCCTACCCACACTATTGCTTTTAACTGCTACTTAATAACTGATGGATTCGCATCATCTGTCCGATCACCAATTCACCTAACACTCCTGATCTGATTAATAAAACTGTATAGAAAATTAACTTAAAAATTGGATTACTGCTACTATCTTAATCGGCTAGATATAGTTTGGCAGAAAAGAGTGAACAAATTTAATTTATTTATTAAATGATTTTTGTTATAAGAATCTACCATTTGTATATTAGGTTTTACAAGATATATTTGAGTAAATAAGAGCAAACATTTTTATTGATCTGGAAAGCTAAATACCATCTAAATTTTTATAAATTGATAATTTATTGTCTCTATTTTAAAAGATTTTATTTATACTATTATTATGATTTTCAGATGATTTTGATTTGTTTGAAATGACAAAAAACTCCTTCTATGATGATTTACGAATGTTTGCTGGCACTGTAGACGACACAATACTACACACGTTGTCCAACCCGGTAGTACAACAGCTGATCCATTCAACTGATTTACATTTTGACTTAGTGTTTGTCGAATCGATGATGTTCCAAGAATCTTACATCGCTTTCGGGCACAAATTCCAAGCCCCTGTTATAGAGTTATCCGGTCTGTGCCCTTCATTCTTTATATACGATATGGTGGGAAATCCATACTCTTTTTCATATTCTGCGAGTTTCCATACATTTTCATCAGATAAAATGACCTTCATGGAGAGGTTACGTAATACTATAGCGGGTGTCTCATGGTATATCGTAACACGTTATCAGATAATACCAAAGCAAGAGGCATTAATGAGGAAGTTCTTTACGTATCCTGGATGGGAGTCTAGACCACCTCTGATGGAGATGCTCTCTAACGTCTCTCTTGTGCTGCAGAACACCCACGTGGCTACACATTATCCTCACGCTTATAATCCGAATGTGATAGAGATAGCAGGATTGCAACTTCAAGAGCCAGAAAAGCTGCCTCAGGTAAGTTGGATCTTTGTAATCTGGCTCCATGTCTCGTAACATTAATTTTTAATCATATGTCAAGTCTGATATTTCCAAATAAAATAAATATTAATAAATTAAACTACTCAATACCTGCGATTAACTAAACTTGATTTAATTTTACTGTTTACCAAAGAATATTAAATTACAATTCTGATACACATTTTTAATTAAGTAATTTGTATTAAGGACCCTTTCAACTTAATGTACATATTAATAAAATTAATTGTTGAAATACTTGATACTATTGAATACTATTTTGTATAACGTTGTACCCATGAAACATAAAATAAAAGACATGTAAAAATGATGAACTTTTGTATAGTTGAAAACTCGCAAAATATAATTTTCAGGATTTACAAACTTACATGGACAGTGCAAAGGAAGGAGTTGTGTACTTCAGCTTAGGGAGTATTGTTAAGGGCTCGAAAATGCTGGAGACTACAAAGCTGGCCTTCCTGTCGGCTTTTGAGAAACTACCATACAAAGTCCTGTGGAAATGGGAGGTTGACTCGATGCCTAATCTGCCTAAAAATGTAAATATTTCAAAATGGTTGCCACAAAAGGATATTTTAGGTAAGGCCTATATCACTTTAAATAGATTATCAATTAATTATTTTAAAAGACGTATAATTTCTTATTTCTTTTCACGTAGATCATACATTTTGTCCAGTAGTCTTTAACAAACAGGTAAACGTTTTTGAATCTGATAAATAATTCTTGAGTGAAAATGCAATAAATGAACTATCTCTCCTTATTTTATTTTATAACATAAATTAATTTTAATGGTTTCCTTTTTATTTAAACACAGTATTGAAAATATAATTAATAAACAAACTATCCCACTCCTTATTTTATATTATAGGCCTAGCATTACTTAATTTAAATTTTTTTCTTTTAATTTAAACTCAGTAGGCCCTACTACAAATATAATTTTATTTATTAACTTTTGAACATATGCTATTGGATGTAAATATATACTTATACTTAAGTTACGATGTTTTCTTCTGTTTTTAGCACATCCGAATCTTAAAGCGTTCATTACTCACGGAGGCTTAGCCAGCATGACAGAGTCTATATACCATGGGGTTCCTATAATTTTAATACCGATATTGTTTGACCAATTTAAGAATTCCAAACAGGTCAAAGCTGTTGGGAACGGGCTAATTTTAGAATTTGCTAACATTACGACGGAGTCTGTTATTTGGGCTGTAAATACTGTCATTACTCAGCCTTCGTAAGTATTAGAGTTATGGTAAAATAATAGTTATTAGCTTATGCTTAATAAAGATTTGTGATGAAAGTATAACTTATCAAGATCACCTAACATTTTATCAGGAACTTCAGTTAGTAAATAAGTACCAACAAACTGGCATGCAGTATTCCCTAAGGATCTTTAAGTAGTTACTTTACTAATTTTTATCTTGAAATTGTTACAATGATTCAACACGTTTAAACTGGAAACATCTTAATTCGTATCACACACGTTTTTATGTAACGTAACATTTCATCAAGATCGTCAGTTATAAAATAAGTACCAATAGGCAGGCAGTATACCTTATGCAACTTGAAGTATTTATTTTACTAATTTTAGACGGAAGGCTTTATAGTAATTCAACACACGTTCCGTTTCAACTGGAAAATCTCCATTCGTATTACGCACATTACGAGATAACATAACACTTTAAAAAAATTGTCAAGTAGTAAATAAGTACAAACATTCAAGCAGTATACCCTAAGCAACGTGAAGCAATTATTTTACTAATTTTAGCTTGAAGGCGTTACAATAATTCAACACACGTTTAAATTTGAAAAATTATAATCACACATATTTCGAGGTAAAGACCACTTCTTGAACATCATCAATTAGTAAATAAGTACCAACAGGAAGGCATTATACCATAACCAAATTTTATTTATATAACATCAATGCCAACTGGACCATTAAAACTGCATAGAAATTCTTATTTTTAATGATACTATATAGTGTCAATAATCATTTTTAAAATTTGTAAAATGCTTTGATATTTCAGATATTGTAAAGCGGCTAAAACACGGTCCAATATTCTCCGTGACAACCCTATTTCATCATTGGACAAAGCAGTGTATTGGACTGAGTACGTACTGCGCCATAAGGGTGCACCTCACATGCGCTCAGCCGCATCAAGTCTCCCTTGGTACAAATATTTGCTCATAGATGTCTTTGCAGTGTTATTATCTTGTGTAGTACTTTGTCTAATGGCAGTATATTTTACATTAAGAACTGTATATAGGTTAATTTTTTCTAAAAGTATTGAAAGTGTATGTAATAAGTCATATAAAAAGAAGTTTAACTAAACAAATTGTTTTGTAATGTATTGTGTAATTTTTGAGCTATCGTTTGTAATGAAATAAATGTTTTTTTACCAAATTATTTATTTAAAATCGACTACCTACATCCAAAATGCCAGGCAGTTTATTTCCTATGAAGATCTAATTGTGTGCACAATTGTACATTAAAAACTCTTTGAGTGGAGTCAACCTCGATAAGAATGGACGTTTTTGATTGCATTAGTAAGACTCTCGACCTCTACTAGAATATATAATTTGTAAGCACTTATGTTAGGTATACTAATAACGGACTTTCATTATTTTGATTTTAAGCACATTCTTAAAGCGTTTGTACTGAAGTGAGGCGGGTAGTGGGTGGGAATCACCAAAGTTCTATTAAATATGTAAGTAATATTAGATATGAATAAAATAAAATATTTAAAAAATGACACAGCAGATGCTTTATCATTAATAAAAGAGTTGGAAGCCCAATATTCGATGGGGCGGCCGCGCTGCTCTAATACAAACAACCTTAAGGAAACCTTTCTAGAACAGGTTTAGAGTAGGAGAGACACGTTGGTTAAATCAGGTGTGTCAGTTGTATTTGTGTTTTTATTTGGAATCACTATACAAAATGGCACACGTGAAAATATGTAATCAGCTGTAAAGTTTCTATAGTAATGCCAATGCATTATTTTTCTCTACCTATAATGTAAACTAAATTTGTAATGTAGAAATTTTTAAACAACAATATATTTATTACTTATATTCTATTTTAACACACTGCTTTATTTTGAATTTCTAAAAAAATATTTAAATGCTATAAATTTGAAAATTTAATATATTCCTAAGATATTTCTCAAAAATCTTTTGCCTGTTGATTCATTCCCATTGTAAATTTTAGATGTATATAACAATTATAAATTCATTGTCTTTCTCTTTCAAAGTATTAAAATAAGTTTGAGAAAAATTCATTATTTACTACTTGGAACAGACTGTCTGTTAGTTTTTACACAAACGAGAGCAATAATCTTATCTGTGGATAATTCAAATTGACCTTCTACTGTATATCATTTATAATTTGGCATCTTCCAGTTGCTAGATAGGTTTTGAAGAGAAAGGTAACATTTGCGGCCGTGTCTGTTGTAAGTTATCTCTTTAGTCATATTATATCGAATTTGTTTGAATTACACAACAATTGTAAACCATCGTCTCTTGTGATAATGATCCATACACTCAGAGGCATTGAGCTTTGGGGATACCAACTTTAAATATGCATATAAAAACAAGTCACAATAATTAGCTTTTGTATAAAAAAAGCTAAGTTTCCTTATTTATCCATAATATATATAGTACATAATTTAAACTAGTAAGCTAAATTAGGTAAAAATGACATTTGAGCATTTGAAATATTCCTTTATTTAAATAAATAGCTCACCGATTAAAGATGTTTGGTTTTGGTACAATAGTCCTATTAATACAAATATTTGCCTCTGATTTACTTGATTTCTTTGTTATGTATTAAATAGCTGACTTCATACTTGAAAATAATTTGTATTTCTCATTTTGATGTTGGTTTGTACTTAGACGTAGATCTAAATAATTTCGTTTGGTTTTTCCTTGATTACAACTAATGTCATGTAATCAATGTAATAATTTTTTTCAGATAATTAATATTATTTAAAATCCTAACTTAGACTATAATATTTTATACCTTAAAGAATAGAAATAAAAAAAAATGTTTATAAAAGTAGGAATGTTTTGGCGTGTGAATAACGTAGAAGTATCTAAATTTGTTTGTTTATTATGCACGTTTACTAATGCGTTAATAAGATTATAATTATTGTAAACCTTAAGAATAGAAATAAAATAGTATGTTGTAAATGTAGGTAATAGTAGATTATGTTGTAATCTAAATTTGTTTGTTTATTAGCAATATTTTCTAATTACGAGCGTTATTATTACAATACAAAATATTTTTTTAAAACCTCGATGAATTATTTGTGTTTATTCTTAGGTCTATGAGAAATAAAATTATAAAAATAAAATTTAACTAAACATAACAATAAACAATTATTAAAGAAGCGCATCTCAGAACTGAAAACAAAACACAAATCACACACACTAAAATTACAGAAAATTCATCCAAGAAAATGTAAACACTTGCACAAACATCAAGGATAGAATACAGAATGGGAATGTAGTGGGATAGGGATTGGCAGTAGAGTGTGCAGTGGACGTAACAAGAAAAGTAATTTGTTTGCGCTAGTTTTTTTTGCGAATGCGTTTAACATAACCTACGTGTTGTATGGGATTAACCTAAGCGAACCTAAGTACTCCGGGGTCCTCATCACCTAAAATGTTGCTAAAAAATTTCAAAGTGCTCCATATTACGAAAAAACGAAAAATTTCCAAAATCGTGTATGGATTTAACCTAAGCTAACCGTTACCTAACCCGCCCCCCCCCCCAATTTTAAAAGCTCAGAAGAGGTTGTGGTTGCGACAGAAGGTGCATGTATGGGCAATGGCTGCAATGGGGGCGTGACACTGTTTTCTATATAGAGAATGTCTGAAAATTCTTAAAGGTGATGAGAATTCGTATAATTTTGATTTATACGAACAATCAACTCATTATTGAAATGTATAGACAATTTAAGCTAACCTAACCAAGTTATATTTTTAACACTTTACTTCTATATAGAGGATGTCCGAAAATCATTAAAAGTTGTAATATTTGATTTATACGAACTATATAACACATAATTAATTAAGAGGTATTGATTATTTAAGGCTCTTCTTTACCTTGAAGAAAACTTCCGAGTGTACAGTATGATTTTAATAAAAAGGTCCGACTCAAGCCGCATAATCGTTGAAACATGCATTTGTAATAACGTGTTTGGTATTCTATTTATAAATTGATAATCTGGCAAACTACTTTAAGTTATTAAAAAGGCTTTATATTTTTTACTTGTTAGCTTAAAATATGGAAATTATTGCTTAAAGCTCCCAAAAAAAATGGACTAAAAATAATCAATTTTTTCTCAGTTAAACTGCTGATTAAAAGGAGTTGCCGTCGATATCTTTAAATTATGAGATATAAGACAAAAGCACATAGCCTTTAAAAACAATTTAAGATGTTTCACAACTTTTTAGGTTGAAAAACGGCGTCCGAAACACGTTAGTACGAAGTGCATAGTTTTGCTGTTTTACGCAAGGTATAGAAGACCTTTAAGTTATCTTAACCCAGTTAGGTGTATGTAACACTTTACTCCTATATACAGGACTAGCTGCTGTACCCGTGCTCTGCACGTTTGGTTGCTATGGTAATGAATATAAACAAACGACATGTTGCTAAACTTTTTATACAAACAGCTGATATTTTTATAGATAAAATTGAAGGTTAAAGAAGTTTTCAAAGCCAGTTTGGCGGTATCCTGATGGAATTTCTAAATAAAAATATGCTCATTTTTTAATCTGGGAACCTAAAAATATCCATGAAAAATTTCAGCTCAATAAATCCAGTAGTTTTTACGTGATTGAGTAACATACATACACACACACATACACACACACACACACAGACAGACACCATTAGATTTTTATATAATAGTATAGATGTACAAAATTCTTACAGGTTGCTTTGTTAAATATTAACGATAATTTAAGTAATCTCAACTGATTTTTGTATGTGTGTAACACTTTACTCCCATATACAGAGTGTCAGAAAATTCTTAAAACATCGAGTAGGCTCTGCCCAATAGGCTATTAACTCATAAGTTCTGGATGTTCAAAAATGTGTTATACTGTATACGTAAATCGTTTTATCTAATAATTTGCGTCGTACAGATTATGATGTATGATAAAGCATAATATATAACGATATGTTTTAGTGTATAAAGAAATCATATTACTCCTATGTACAGGTTGTTCGAAAATTTAAGCCCTGCTTTATAGGCCTAATCCATGTTAGTAAAAATATGTTTAGCCGATCGTTAAAGGCAAAGTAGCCTAAATTATTATTTTTAATAATGAGTTATATAGTTCAAATAAATAAAATATTACCACTTTTAACGATTTTTATACACCCTGTATATAGGAGTAAAGTGTAACAAACACATGACTGAGTTAGGATAGCTTAAACTAATAATGAGTTATATTGTTTGTATAAATCAAATAGTACCACTTTTAAGAACTTTCGGACATTATGTATATTATAGAGTTAAGTGTTACGCAGATATAAATGGGTAAAGCTAACTTACCTTTTAAACTTACCTTTTCGTTACCTTTTATTAAAGCCATATATTGTTCGTTCGTTTAAGCTCGGTTAAGTTCGGGTTATATGTTTTTAGGTTTTGGAGTTTCGTTAAGTTCGGATAAGTGCGGTTAAGTTAAAACGACTGATTACTAACAAGGATGTGCCAGTCTAAAGAAAGAAAATGATTTGGAATCGTATAAACAGTGTGTGTATTAAAATTTAAATTACGTAATATATATATTTAAAAAGATTGATATGCCCTTAGTATAAAAGAAAACTTACACTTTATATTATTTAAAACACTTCCTTAGTACTAAAAAAAAACCCTCCCTTTATTATTTGTAGAGATTTTAATTTAATTTAAATATCAAAAACTTTACAATGGTTTATATAATCGCAAATGTACAAAAAAATACAAGGTACAGTTTATTACACAATCAAAACATAGTCTATGAATAAACCTAATTGTACAATTATATAAGTGATCTCTATTTATTTATATAAAGTTTCTAACTAACGTTATGGTTGACCAACTTTTTATATCATTCATAAACAAGAAAACAAAATAAAATAAAATTTAACTTAGGTCTGACGTCATGATACTTACATAAAAATAACATAGGCTAATTTTGAAATAACCTCTTGGAGGTTGTTAAGTCGAAAATTGCATGATGTTCCATCCAAGATATAATTAGAATAATAAAATATTTGTTTATAGTCTTTATCGAAATATTAACTGATTAATTACCCTTTATTTTGTATTAATATAAATTGTAATATTTCTGAAAGTTAATTGTTTATTTGAAGTCATTATTAAATTAGTAATTGGTAGTGTAATCGCACAAGGTTTCTATAATTCACATTTGTTTGCCACAAGACGGTTTGTTTGAAACTTCACTAAAGGTACCGAAAAAAAAAACAGGGTTAATCTTGTACCAGTATTTCACTGGTGAATGAATTTCCGTCACTAAGAATGTTGCAAACGATTAGAAGCATGGCCGATTTACTGCCTTTACGTATTACGACACATTATCACTACAATAAATTACAATTTGCACATTACACAATATTTAGATTCAAATTAAACAATTTGTATGCGAATACACCGCACTAAGCATCGCTTATTTGTTAAATTAGTTACTTTCAAGATGCTTTGTGTAGAGAGAGCTTTATTTAGGCCATGTTGATTCGAAGGAAGATCTTAATGAATGCATGACTGGCTGCAACGATCTATGTCTAGTCGCGCATGCGCTGTTCAGTTCTAGATCAAATGAATTATTAGGGAGCCCTCGAGTACTTAGAACACATTCAATACAGCTTAAGTTAATTCCGTACAAGACGTAGGTTAGGTTAAACACATTAGCAAAAAAGAAAAAGCAAACTAATTATGTTTCTCGCTATATCATTGCCCACTCTACTGATAACAAGTTAGATAAGTGGCCTATAGTTTAGTATCCTAGCACGGGATTTAGGTAAAACGTCACCTATCGTCACAAGCAAAGTAAATATGCTTGTTTTTTTAGTAATGGTCATATTGAAATCTAGTTTGAGTTTTTTTTACAATAGACCTAAAATTACATTACTTCTATGCTTGTTATAATCTTGGTCTGTCAACACGTGTTTGCGTTAACTAGTTAGTTTTTTTTTGCACGAGGAGTGAAAAATGTGTAAGCACATACCCTGTTGGTACTCAACAGGGTTATGAAGGGATGGCCCCTAGCCGACCCAATAAAAAACACACCTCTTTCTCTGTCATCTATGAATGGCAACGGGATCACCATTGCAACATATTTCATCACCAATCAAGGTTCCGTCTTCAGCTTACCTCAGCTGTAAGTTCTACTTTCCTTCTAATGGTTAAATTAATAAATCTTTCAATAATCTTCCATTTTCCCACTTCTTCTATCATCATTACCACCGGGCTTTCCGGTGAGATCGTTGACCCAAGCTGTGATACCAGAACTTCTCTCTCTGTCTTCCATCGTATACATTGAAAGATGGCGTGCTCTGCGCAGTCTTCTTCCGCCTCACAACGCAGACAGCGGGCCTCTTCTGATCTCCGAAAATGATGTAGGTACGCCCGAAAATATCCGTGTCCTGTCTGTGCCTGCGTCAGATAATAGCTCAACTCTCCATGTCGTCTATTTATCCATTCCTCGATGTTAGGAATCATTCTATATGTCCAACGACCGGATACATCCTCATCCCATATTTCTTGAATCTTTCTGAGAAGTCTTCGTCTTGCATTCAGTTTTATATCAGTCATCGTCGCTATATATATCATCTAGTTGGTATTATTTTTTTGATTTATACATTTTTGCATAAATACACAGACGTGGTAACACAATGAACTGCACGTGTTGTAATGGTACCAAAATTCGATTGATAAACTAAACAGAAGATACATCATATCAGGGATCATTTCATTAACCACCAATCCCTGATAGCACTAATAAAAATACTCATAGCCCATTACCTTCACATTCCATTTCAAACATTAATATAAAATCATTCACCATGTTTGTAAACCCATGTAGTATTAAGTTTATTTAGGACAATTTAACAACAAAATAAAAATGATTTACAAGGTTGAGAAATGAGAAGAAGGAAATTGTTAGAGGAAGGAGGAAGAAGAAGAAGATTTTGGATGGTAAGCAGTTTCATGGCAGCAACTTGAGTATCATAGTCCAGTGTGTGCACAGCTCTAACTGAATTTTAATAAGTGTTTGAATAAACTATATATATAAGTTACCACCAGAAAAAAATATAAATTGAACAGTTTGAATATTGAGTATATTATAATTATTAAACCTACATCCAGTCAATTTGGTGAGTTTATTCCAGTTCACATCCTTCTTCACACCAGACCTCCATATTTTCCTCACATTGAAGTGCCTAAACCTAAACTATCAACTAATCGTCACCGTTCCTTCAACCATTCAGAAATTTGAATTAAACATCTATTTTAATCTTAAGCCCAAAATTGTAAACCATTTCAATCACGTCACAATTTAGCATCAATCATCTTTCATTAGCATAAACCTAGATTAAGTGTTCATTTTGTTAATAGTTATTAAATTAATATTTATTTGTTGTTGTTAAATATAACTAAACTAAAAAAACCTCACAACCAGCTAGCTGGCAACCCAATTGTAAACATAAACACGAGATTTGTTAAAGTCAATAAATAATGTATAAATATATTTCATAGCGTCTCTGTTTATTTTATATTCGACGATAAACGCGGAAGGATACAACGTACAAAACACTTAACATTATAGTGTTAGATATATATATATATATTAAATATAGGGTTTGTAATTATTTTGTAGCCTTACTGCTGTTATTCTAAAGTTAAGAATGTTCCAGACGTTATTCGAAACTGTTACTTCTAGGGCTTATTTTCTTGTCGTTTATTTGACTTAAAACTGAATGTACTGTAATTGATACTTGTTTTAATTTATTGTTGCATCTTTATGCTTAAGGTTTAATTGTTGGGAACTACTTTGTATTATTGGTAAGTAGTTTTATATATTAAGTGTTTAGTGCAGGTTTGTCTTTTAAGTGACGTAACAACTTTTCTCCTTAATGTTTAGACTACAATGTAGAAAAAATGTTCTCCTTGCAGCAAAACTTTCAATATTTCTATTCATTGTTTTGCACGACTTAGATAATTTTAAGGATTTTTAATTGTTTGACAGATACACCAAACCTAGGTTATACTTGTGATGAGTTAAGTAAAGCTAATTCTGAACTAAACTCATAGAAAAATTACTATACAGCATGGCAAAAGAGATTACCGCAGGTCTTGAATTGGCTGATCGGTTTTTTAAATATCCACATGAAAAGATCCGTCTTGGAACTTTTTGAAAGTCCGGTTATATTGCGACCTCTGTGTATATATTGATACCACTTACCATTAAATATTTATTGCAGATGCAGATGCCTATGGACAACCATGTGGGAATTGTCAAAAATGCGAAGTAAAATACGGCTAAATGTTGTAGTAGACGTAGAAAATGGCAGCAAAAGAAAGGTTTAAAAGATTAGGTTCTGAGTAAAGTTAGATTTAAAAAAAATGTAAATTGCAAAACATTTAAAGTATATACGACTAGAATTTTAACGGACATATTTATAGAACAGCATTTAAGCTTATTTAGCCTACAGCAAAAGCTACTTTTGTTATTACATTTTTTATCACAAAGTGACAAGTAATTTACATCTGCTTGTTTGTGATTATTATTGCTTATCAGTTACGACATAGTTTTTATACTTGAAAACGTTTTCATGTAAATATTTGATTCAAGTACAAAATAATAATATATTGATGTTGTTTTTATCTGGTCTGTTGTGAATTTAAGTGGCTCAAAGAACATAAAACTATTGATGAAGTACCTCTTCATACTTTTTAATGAATTGGTTTATTTAGGCTGCCGAAAAATTAAGATTACATAAAGTTATGTTGGAATAAATGTAGGCGGGGGAAATGTTTTAAAGTTACTGTTATTTTAGATTTTAATTGTTAAATTTATACATTTAGAATATTATATAAAGGATCGTACTAAACAATTAAAAAAAATTTCTTTAGTTTCACTATTTCCTTAAATAATCTAGATCAATCCAGATAGTCGAGCACCAGGTAAACGCAACACACATTTAAATGTCGTATATCTATATAAATAAAATTGAAGTGTCTGTGACTTCAAAATATAAGCTTTTTTCTAAGATCATATTTTTTTGTTATTCATACATTACAAAAATTTAAACACATATACATTTCGTGTGTGTTTGTTACACTTAATTATGCAACAATTATTATTTATTTGGTTGTAAAATAGTTTATAGTAACAATTTTTAAACATTGAGTAAAGGTAAGCATTTTATTTTAGAATTTGTCATAATTTTGTATTTAATTTCGTTTACCTACTTTTTTTAACATCCAGAACTTGTATAGATAGTAAACGAGACACATATACATATTAAGTGTTTTCATAAAATGTTGTTAATTATTTATAACTCTTTTGTACATTTGAAAGTTGGGGTGTCCAGACACCCCAGGATACCAGTTGTGTGTATGACTAATAATTTAAGAAGGTCTAAAAGTGATACATAGATCGATTTGGGCAAAACTCACGGGGCCATGGAACTCGGATCTAAAAACTCGGATTAATTGCGTGTAATGATAATGCACAATATTTAGACGATATTACGTTTATTTTATTTAATAACATATCTGCGAGCGAAGCTGCTGGTACCAACTAGTAAACAGATAAAATTGTCTGTGTGTTGCGAGTAAATCATAGAGTACGTTTTCACAATACCCTGTCATTATCCTGAAACAAACCCTACTCACATGAGGGGGACAGTGGAGGGACTCCCCAGAGTTTTAGTAAATATATAAGTTACATTAAATATGAATAAATTATAATATTTGCAAAAAGAAACAACAGATGATTTAACATTAATAAAAGAGTAGGAAGCCGAGTATTCGATGGACCGTTCCAATTCAACGTTATGGTTACTTGTATAGAACATGTGTGTAAGGGTGACTGCTGTTTATTTCTTCTTCTTGTGTTATTGTTTAGAATATCAAGGTACGAGAAGGCACACGCGGAAAATGTGTAAGCAGTTGTAAAGTTTCTATAGTTATGCAAATGTATAATATTTATCAACTTATAATTGATCGTCTAAACTAAATTTGTTATGAAGAAAGTTTAAACGAAAATAAAATTTTAACTGTTACATTCTACTAGCTCTCCCGATCCGGCTTTGCACGGATAGACAAATCAAAGTTAAATGTATATTAAACAAAAACATATATCAATAAATATATTTTACTATGTATTTCTTATAGGGTTTTTTAATAACCTTGACCACTCGAAACCCCCTAAAATTTCGATTTTTTAAAAAGTTTTTCTTAGCGAGCACATAGGGCCCTAGAGGACGCTACATATGAAATTTCATTCCAATCCATTCGGTGGTTTTTTTAGTAACTTTGACCC